>APFE031722987.1:6351-43491 GCA_000404065.3 Pinus taeda
AGGTATGAGAATGGTGGAGTTGATCATGTTGGATTCCTTAGGGAATCCTCTATCCAATGGCACGTGAGCTTTTCATTTTCAAATTCATGTGATATTTTTCATCTAGTTTCTTTTAAACATAATGCTTGAAATTGTTTGGACAATTTCCAAGGAGCTGAATAAAAAATAAATAACATAAAATATACAAATCGAAAAAATTTGAAAAAATACAAATATCTTCGTTTGTGAGTCCTCTTCAAAAGGGTACTCTTGGTTTTTTAATTTATTTAAATAATAGAAAAAAATATTATGTGAACACATGTGTCTGCAAAATGCAATTGAAATATTTCTTCGCCAACTTCGAAAAATAATACAAAATATTATTTTTCATAAAAAATTAAATTTAGATATGCATAAATTATTTCTCTCTGTGCAAATCATATATACACACACACACACACACACTGTAAGTAATGCTACGTGAACACACACATACCTCTTACGATGTCCGAAAATTTGCAAGGAAAAGCATTTCGTATAATGGAAAATTGATAGATTATATGACACTACAAATTTTTGCAAAAATATCATTAGGAAAAGAACATAATTCATCACAAATTGTCTTTTTACTCCAAATCAAAATTCACAATGCTTATATGAAATTTGAGGGTTTTAATTCAATAAAATAGTAAATTTTGAAATTTCATCGCCACATTTGGCTCGAAAGTGTAACCCATCTTCATGCATTCACCCCTATTCATAGGTTATATCCAAGGAGTTTTTCACCATTTGTTATTTTTCCAAATATATGAGAAATAAAACTAACGTTGCTAAAATTTATAATTATATATGGATCCATGACATTGTTAGGCTAAAGATTACACTGAGAGGGAGGTGAATCACTGTAATGAAAAATTTAAAATTTCAAAACTATTTCATAAATAACTAGTTATATAGCAATGCATTGGTAAACAACATGCATCATAAGAAAGAATAAAAATTTTCATCAAGTAACAGTCATCACATCAACATATGAGAACACCAGCTTTTACGTAGAAACACTTGCAAAAGAAATCCACGTAAATTATTTTTCTTTTCTTCAATTTGATAACATAGATTTGCAAGAACCAACCTATTGGAGGCACCCACCTCCAAAAGTAAATTTGTAGGCACCAAATTTCTAGAGGCACTAGGGCCCCTAATATGTGCAAGCACCAACTTGAAATAGGCTACAACCTGATTGAGGCACCAACCATGACAATGTGCAAGCACCAACTTGCAGTAGGCTTCAAATTGATTGAGGCACCAACCTCAATGGATGCACCCACCTCCTTCTTCAAACTAATATGAACCACTTTTAATAATATTTCAAATTGTATCCACAAACAAAAATTCAATATATATCTCCACAAATTGATCATACCACTGTTGTCACAACCTATTCATTATCCTGCAATAATAGCATCTTTCCTAAATCTTTTTGATCATGAATATGGAACCTAATCATAATCCTTGAAACCTACTCATAAGCCCTGGAACATAACATCAACAGAAAATATATTTTTTGATACTAAAAAACATGTCTTTGTGACTCTTCATGTCCGTTTGAAAGATCACAAATATATCATAGCCATTTCCCCTTTTCTAGAATTAAATTTGAAGCTTAGAAAACAAAAACAAAAAACATTATAAACATTAGTTGTTCAAGAAACTGACCCTTTCAGGGTGCATTCCACAAAATGACTATTTTCCAATGGTTGTTCTAAAAAGACACTTTTTGGTCTGACTAAATGTTCGAGAAAATGTACTTTGGAAGGCAAAAATTAAGTTTTGGTGAACTCCTCCAAACTCAAACTTGTGACCTCTTTTGAACCATATTACATCAAAACTAATTGGGCTAATGTATGGGTCACTCATGTCATCCTTTCAAAAACTTATTAAGATTTGGGGACCATAATGGTGAAAATAAAGGATAAACCTTTTGGCTTAACTAAATAGAATTCAAACACACAACCAAAAAGAACAAACGCCTTCAAGCATGCCAATATGCCATAGAGATGCACACCACACCTATGTCACGGAATTATTACGCCATTAGGAACCACAAACACAACAATTCTTTCAACTTGACCAATATAGAGAACAATTCCTTCAATACCCTAAGAACAATGCCATCAACCACATGAGAAAAAATGCATTTTCTCACGTCGATACCACAAGAACAAACACTTTTGGCCACCACTAGTACAATTAAAAAGCAAGTGCCTTCGGTCAGGCCAATACCATAAGAACAAACACCTTTGAGCACTTTCTGAAACACCTTCGGGCACTTATTGATAACATAGAGAAAAACCGCCAAAATAGAGAACAAATGCCTTCAAGCACATGATGCCACAGTTAAAAAATATCTTTGGGCATGCCAAAACAATGAGAAGAAATGCCTTTCAGAACTTTCCAAAACAATGCCTACCAATACCACAATGAAAATTTTCTTTTGAGCACATTAACACTGTAGTGAACTAATGCCTTCGTTCAAGCCTATACCACAATCATAAAATTCCTTTGGGTGATTTAATACCATGGTGGGCATCCCCAATACCATATAGAAAAAATTTCCTTTAGACACTATTAATACCTTAGAGAACCATGTCTTTGAGCTTGCCAACAAAGAACAAGTCCCTTTGGGCATGCCAACACAACATATAACAAACACCTTAGGGAACTAGCCAATAGCATAGAGTAACAACGACCTATGAGCACCTCAGAGAACCAAGTCTTCGAGCTCAATAATGCACACAAAAGCAATGACCTTCAAGCACAACAATGCAACAGACAATAAACGCCTTTGAGCACACCAATAATCAAATAGTGTTTCAGTGATTGATCAAGCTCATCAATCACACCGGATGCACACACACACACACACATGTATCTTGAACTTAGATGAGGCCATCGTGAATTCAGGACATGGGACAACATATTGGCTTTATGTAGAAGATTGCATATGACCTCAAAATGTCACTTATCCCTTATGACATGACCCTCGGTCCTTGGGGATTGAACATTTACACCGTATCACCAAACCACATGACCTAGTCCTTAGGGGTCATTGGGTGTCAGAGTGTTGATGTCATTGAGATGTCATACTGCCACATGGTGGCCCTTGGATGGTGCCATGTGTCACACATATTTGGTTGTTTGACCAATGAAAAAGTGTCATTTGTATCTGACACATGGTGGCCCCTGGTTGTGCCACATCACGTTATTGATATGTCGAGCTCAAATTGGATGGAATAGGCCCATGTGGCAGGGTATACCATCGATTAACAGTCATGCATGTTGAAATTCCATCTACTACTTATTCCTTTGAATGACCACATATTTTTTCGGATCTACACAAAGAACTCTGCTTTTCTTTGGGAGTTGCATGATGTATAATGAATTTGGGGTTTGTGGGTCTTCACCCCTTGTTTAGGTCTTTTTCCCAACAATGAACTTCAAATAGTCATAACTTCACATCTAGGAAGAATTTTTCTAAGTGTGATATATTGTTGCAAAGGTCTCGGAGAGGACTATCCAACCATGTTATCCATAGCTTCATTTGAGCATCATAACTTTAACAAAAACTCAATAAACTTTGAACCACCTTGAAACCATTTGATGTAATCATGAAAAGACATCATATTATCATGTTGCTTCCTTTGACTCATCAATGACACTATTGTTTCCTCAAACTTCCCCTTTTACATCAATGACACTAGTTATCATTAATGACAACACTATGTCCAACAAATATTTTGTAATTGCTACTCATGTACTTGGTATGGAAAAGGGGTCATTTAAGCATTCTAATATCACATTTTGGTTTCTGGAATTGACCATTTAAGGACTCATTACCTCAACAATGTATTTGTTATAATAGGATCTCTAATTGCAATGCTAAGATTCTATTGTGGTAATTTCAATTTTGGTGGCATTGGGTAAGGTGCCATATTTTGGCTATCACACTTATTGAGATGTGATTTCTTTAACAAGGGAAGGTGATGCCCCCTTTTCCTTAAACTTCCAATAATAAAGTGTTAAGGTGGAAGAAGAAAAGAATATTTGAAAATAAACAATCCAAGAGGTTTCGTGAATTGGGGGTAGTGGTTGATTTCATGTTTGTATCCTAAAAGGAGCTTAGTAGACACAAATTTCTCCAACATATTTGTGATGTTCCATATTTGTTCACATTTATATAATTTTGAATGCTTTTTAAGTATGAAATTGTATTTAATAAGTGTAGTTTAACTAATAAATATTTTTGCTTTTTTTTTTGGTATTTTTTTTGGTGTCATTTAATTTCTGGCTCTTTTTTAGTATATTTTCTAGTCAATTTTATCCAAATTTTACTATGGTTGTGTTGAAATCACATGTTTTAGTTGGGATATCTACATAATCCTAAAGCTCCATATATTATTTAAGAGTGTAATATATTTATATATTCAAAAACACATTTTAAATAACAAAAAAAACATGATTTGGCTATAATTTGTATAACTAGAATCTAACACAAAAGAATCAAAACCCAAAAGAATTAAACTTCTCCATCTTATCTTATTTTATTGAATTTTCTTTAAGATCCATCAAAAAAAATTACAATCATAATTTTGTGTTAGATTTTATATAATCTAGAGTATTCAATTGCATCAATATTTTTTTAGGCTATTAATTATATAACCGTATTCTAAGGCAATCAATATTTATGGTGCTATTGACTCATTAATGGGCGAGGTTGTATATGCCTACAACTAGATAATGTACTTGCTTGGATAATGTACTTACTTAAATCCAACAGTGGACATATACAACCCCACACATTAATGAGTCAATAACACAATAAATATTGGTGGCCTAGAAAAAGCCAAAACATCTATTAATTGTTAATTAAACTAAGATATTGTAACATGCGTGGAATTATCAATTACATAAAAGAAAGAAAGAAAAGTATTTTAATGTCCACCAAGCTAAAGATATCCTATGGGACATATTGCTTCTTCATGTGGTTTATGTATTTGGCCCTTTTCATGTGAATCCTCACAATAAACGCTCCTAACTTCTCGACAAACGCCTCTCTAAATAAATTATCCCAAGAGCTAGCTACCAAAATATTTGCATAACTTTCCCTATTGTCTTTGAAGGTCTCACATTTTAAAATGAAATGATTTTCTGTTTCCAATTTTCCAGAAGAACAAAAAGTACGTACTATTTCCTCCCACACTTCTTTTGGCCTTTTCTAGTGCCCATTTCACAGTGGAGTTAATGAGAATTAGTCCTTAACTGAGCAATAAGAATTTTGGCTCTCCAAGAAATATTGGTCTCTATGTACACTTTTTGTTGATGATTATGAGTGGCATTAAACATTTCAATATAGTACTTTTTCTTTCTTCCTAGATCCATATTCCAAGTACACTTGTGGATCTTATCCATAACAAAGGCTTTTATCTCTTTACTATTTATGGGACGGGTGTTCAAGTAAATACCCCATTTACTAAACCATTTGTTATTTTTCTGCATCTAAGTCTTCTTTCTTTTGCACAATATGTCATTAAAGACAACCTTAGGCCATCTGCGCTCTTCCATTTGCTCAATTTTTTTAAATACCTTATGACTTGCACCATAGAAATCGTTTCAACAGGAGCATCCCATGTTTCACTTAACAAGATAACATAAGGAACTGCAATTTTAATTTTGAATTTGTTTGGAATCAAACACTTCTAAATTTTATCAATATGTTTCCACTACATGTTGGATGTAATGATGGCCCAAAGTTCACAACCATAGAGAATCACAAGAATCATTAGAAGCCCAAAAAGAGTTTGAGTGGTTTTCCAAACCCATAACTCTGCCTTTCTACACCTATTTTGAAAAGCATAAAATTCTTTCCAACCCCCCAAAGTTCTTTTCTTTCTACAACCATCTCAACTTAGATTTTTGTTGAAGTCAATTCTTAGGTATTTGTAATCCACAACTTCTTACAGAATGCCACCTTAAAAGTAGACCTTACGTTGGTTATGTTTTCTTTTTTAGAGAATACCACTACTTTCATTTTTCTTATATCAACTTGCATCCCCACCTGTCTACAAAATGCTCAAGGGATAATAAGTGCTCTTGCAAACCAAAAGCAGATTTAGCAATCAGAATAAGGTCATCTGCATATAAAAGAAGCCTTATAACAACCTTTCCCAAATGGATACCATCACCCCCTTGTGAATTTAACCACTCCTTAAGCTTGTCGATATATAAACCAAAAAGGGTAGGAGACAATGGGAAACCTTGCTTGACCCCGATATCACTTCTAAAACTTTCATAAATGCTTGCTGAAATTCTAATTTTGACTTTCACTTCTCCATACAACCTATGCACAACTACTCTCAAATGTTTAGGAACCCCAAGTTCCTCCATTCTGTGCCCAAGTTTATCCCTAAGAATCGTGTCAAACACTTTTATGAAATCAAAAAAGCAACAAAAGGCTTCTTCCTTTTTCTCCCAAACTTTTTCAATGATGTGCCTTAAAATTATACAATGATCAACTGTGAAATGTTTAGGTCTAAAACATGTTTTCCCTTTAGCACGCTTATCTCTTTATTTTGCCCACTTGCCGATTTTATTTTCTAGCATGCTTCCAAATAACTTTGCAAACAAGGGGTTTAACATTATGGTCCTATAATTGGAGGGATTATTGACGTCACCACTCTTGGAAAGAGGTATTGCCAAATTACTTGTCCAATCTATTGGGAACCCTTGTTGTATGATGTTGTTAAAAAAATTGTAATGTGAGCTGCAAGAATCTTTAAGCTCCACTTTAGATACTCTGCTTAGAGTTCATCTAAGTATTTTTCTTTTCCAACACCCAACTTTTTAATACCCATCTCTACCTCTTGCATTGTGAAGGGTTCAGTATCAGTGTTGACCAAGGGTGGAGGGTCAACCTTGGGATCCTACTCATTGAGTTATCTTGCATTGTCAAACCATTTAGAAGTTGTAATACTATTTTCAGTTTGCATCTTTCTCAGTTGGAGCTCATTCCAAAATAATTTGGGTTTATTTTTCCTAAGGAAGATTAGTTATTCCTTCCTTGAAACCATGAAATCGACCTATTTCTTTCTTAATATATGCTTGTAAGCTTTGATCTTTATGTTATCATTGTTTGACTCTTTCCACATTCTCCTTGCCTTTTTGTGTTCATTATCAAACTAAGAATTGACCGTAAAGCAATTTGTTTCAGACTTCTTAATGTTTGCTCTTTTGCATTCTACAAGTGCGCTTTGAATTAAATGTGTTAATTCGTGACTATGAAGCTCATGAATTGGGATTTTCTCCTTCTCAAAGAGTCTCTCTGTCGTCATTTTGAAGGTATTAAAATTTTTGGAGTGAAAAGAATTCTGCCCTTTGGGAGATTTTGTTGAGCACACTGAGTTTTTTACTCTAATTGCTTCTTTCTAGTCCAAGGGAAACTTAAAGAAGTTGGTTTGTGATTTGATTTTAAGTCCAAAAGCTGATCTCCAATCAAAACTTCCTCCATTTTCTCACACAAACCATGCGAGAAAATTACATAATCTACTACACTTGCTCCATTGTAAGTATTGCAAGTGAAATTACTGGACTTTACCCATCTAGTCAAACCATTACAAATGACTAAATTGAAGGCCCCACATAAAGTAAGCAATTGTTCACCAAAGAGATTGCAACCCTTATCCTCTGAAATTCTTTCCCACTGATGATTACTCTCTTATGTAATCCAAATAGGGTTGCAGTCTCCTTTATAACAATGAATGCTATCTTCCTCACTTGCAGCCCTAGCATTGAAATCACCCACTATAAGGAATTCACCTAGCTGAGAATATGTTGCAATATCTGCTTTTAACGCTGAAGAGGGATCTTTGTGGCCAACCCCTCTACTTTTGTAGATTTTTGAAACTTGTGGCACAAAATAACATGCTGCAGTTCTGATGTGATTTCCATTTTCTGATATTTTAAACCAAATGAATTGTTTATTTGAGTCTTATTTTTCTAACTGAATGAGACATCCTTCTTTTTCCCTCACTAATACCATGATAACCCCTTGTCCTTTGCCATTCCCTGTTGCCTTGTTCCACATTGCCATCTTCTAGTTTCCTTCAAACAAAGGTGTATTGCACCCTTCATGTTCATGTGTTTCTATGAGGCAAATTATGTCTCTATCTTTTGCAATGGGCCCTAACCCAGATCCTCATCTCCATGGGTAACCTTTGCAGTTCCAACAAACTAACCTTAAGGAAACCTGGGTATGACTTGATTGTTATTTATTTTGACATGCAAGATTCACAATTGAGTCTTTGTCTCTGCTTTCCCATACTGAGCCTGCTTCTTGATTTCCTGTTGAAGAGTTTGTTGCCTCTTCCTTATTACCATATTGCCACTCTGTTTTGGAAGGAGGTCCAAATCGCGCTATCACAACTTTACCTTTATAAATCCATGCTCTCTTGCCTTCATATCTTGCTTCCCTAACCTTTGACATTTGCTCCCTCCTTTCCTCATGTTGTCTTACAGTTAAATCTTCTTCTAAAAAAAAGTGAGAATCCCTTAAGAGATGCTTCTTTCTTAGAATGATATATATATCGCGCAAGCTAGGCATGATGACTTTCATGGGCCTGGCTTTCTCACCATTAAATTTACCCACCCTGTATGCTTGGCATATTTGTCCTTGCCATAGCGACTTGTCTTTCAAGAAGTCCCTTGCAAGGTCAAGAGTACATTCATTTTTCCCATAGTCTTTCATCATTTTAATAATTATGTTTGTTGTTCTATTTTGTCTTTCTTTGTTGTCTCTATCTTGCATGTTGCCAACCCGAATGTTTGTTTTTCCTTCCCTATTAGCATAATTGCTAATAACTTGAGCTCAAGTTTTGGAAACTTTTGTGGAATCTCCTTTCCTTTCTTTTGTTGCTTTCTCTTCATGGTTGTCTATTTGGGCAATCGCTTTCCCTTTATCTTGGGATGGTTTCGCATTCAACACCTCTGTACTTTCCACTACAAATTTCTTTATGTTTTGCACATCTGCCTTCATGCGTTCCCGTTCTGTCTTCCCTATCAGGAGAACTTCTTATAACAATGCTACTCGTTCTTTCAAAACTTTATTGCTTTCTGCTAAAGCCTTGTTTTCGGAGTTGTCTTTAGTGCGACTTTTTGGACTTTCCGGTGCCAGAATCTTGCAGAAAAATTTGAGATGAAATCTTGATTTGTATTATTTAAACTAGTTTTTTAACTGTATATATGGATTCAACACTCTGCAAAACCCACCAAAAAAACTCACTAAAAACAACTTCCTTAATTTTCCATCAATATTATATGAATTTTATAAATCATAACCATTGTTTTTTAAATCGTTAAATCACATGAAAGTTCAAGCATTATTGCTGACCTGTGACAAAATCGTTGTTGCTTGCCAGTACATCATCTGTGTCCGCACAATTAGTGTCCTTTCACAGATCATTTACTTTTGGGCAACTTTCGATAAAAATAATGCATAAGAAATTATGAAGTCGTATAGGCTCTACCGCAGAATCCATCATGTCCACATCATCAGTTGAGAGAGGGTCCAGTGCCCCAGGTGGACGCGTACGTAAAGTCTCTTTCACTACCACTTTTCTCCCTGCAACGAAAGAGAAACGCCAGCAAGAACAGAACATAGATGGGATGTCCATTGAGAATGACTTGGATATCTGATTTCAATCACACTCGAGAATCTATGGGCTCTCGAAAAGCGAACAACGTAGCTGCAAATTATCAAAAAGAGAAAACAATATTAGAGTCAGAATAATGGCCCCACAACTTACAAAACTATGAGCAAATCCATTAAATTTAGGACTTTGAAGATCGATTGAACTTAACATCACAGCCAGTCAGATAATGGCTTTCATTATTACGTTGTCCTTGTGAAAGAATTGAGAAGCCGTTGGCCTCACTACTTTCTTGGGTTGTGGGTTATGCTACATAGTGCCCTGCCACGTTTCTCTTTTGGTGACACACGCATCGTTGACTATTAAAAGTGTGTAGCATTTAAGAGATAAAGGAAAATATCAAGAACGATAAGACCAATTCTCCCGAGTGGGTTAGAAATTTGATAGGTGTTTTAATATATATATATATATATATATATATATATAATATATTTTTTATCAGTATGAATGAAGGTGAACCTCATATCGATTTCTCATATGTTGGTATGTATTTTTTAAATAAAAATGTAACTATAATAAAAAAATAAAAATGAATAAACACGTTTTGTTTAAAGATTTAGTAAAAATATTTTTCTTTTTCACACTGTGTCTCGAATTAAATATTTTCAATATGCTGTACAATAACAAAATTTATATTAATTTTAGAAATACATAAAGTAACTAAAAGTAAAAATTTGTATATTTTCACTTTTCATTGTGAACATAATTTTATATTAACTTAATAAATAGATAAAGTAATTAAAAGTAAAAAAATCTTATATTTTTATTCTAGAAAGCAAGTTGTATAATTCTTATACTTCTTAAAAATACTTAAAAATATTTGAAACTAATTTTTGAAGAAATCACATTGGTAGATTTAGGTTATGAACCACAGTGGTTGGTTTCACAATCAACCTAAATCTACCATTGTGATTTCTTCCAAAATTAATTTCAAATATTCCAAATATGGATTACAGAAGCTTGAATTTGAATAATACTTCAAAATGTTGACCATAACAAAATATTTCACTACAAAAAAAATGAAAATAGAAAATTCAATTACTTTCTAATAAAAATAATAATATAAATTAACATGAAATCATAAATAAAATATTTCAATATCCATGTTAAGTAAAATATTTCAATATTAAACAAAAAAAAAACTATGTATATATTATATAAAACATTTTTATTTGGGTAAATATTGAATTTCCTTCTAAACTAGAATATACATGGATATGCTAGATACTTTAGGTTTGTCTTTCATTAGGGTGATTAAAAATGAACTCTTCATATTATATAAAACGAAAAAATAAATGTTATGTTTAGTCTCACTATTATGTATTTTGGTCCATTTTGAGGTATATTTTTTTCTCAATCTTGTATGAAATTCACCAAATATTTCTTGGAATTACAAGTCTAAGCAGAGTCATATACATAATCTAAGGGACCAAAGGGATTTTCAAAGCGTTGAATCCAAAAATGCAATTTAAACCATTGAAAAATATAATTATAATTATAATTATAATTATATATATATATATATAATATATATATATATATAAACCGCAAATCTATTAGGCAGTACGTAAGACTAAATTTTTTTAGTCGCAATTTGTTTTTTCAAATTTTGCATTCTAAAATAATTTGCACCTAAAAATATTAATCTCTTAATACTTGCTAATTCTATAATTAAGATATATCTATAATTAAAATAGATCTATATTAATCTATATTCATATAAAGTAGCATTACAAATCTACATACACCTCTCTCCATAAAAAAAAAATTATTCACAATCCATTATAAAACTAATAATAAAAATACTTAATCATATTAAACCAAAATTATGTGATACATGTTTGATAGGTTATTGACACTTCTATATCATATATGTTTTGAAATTGAAAATGAGGTTCCACATTAAATGGTACGGATATGTTTAATTTACATCCTCTCTTTTAATCTCCACCATCAAAACATTAAATTCGCATGAAAATTAATAGTGTCATTTTACATAAATGGTTGACACTTTGTCAAAGCTCGTGTGCAGTGGAACGAAAAAAGATTCGAAACTCATCGGGTATAATTTTTCACTACCATTTATGAGACTAAAAATGTAAATAGCAATGGATTATTCTTAAATTTTGATACCTTCAATGAGGAATTTAAATTACAAGGATTTGCATTTTCTTTTTGTGACATCATGGCGGGAAATTTTGACTCTTAGTGGACTTTCGATGGAGTACTCGTAACATATACGATTTTATTGATTTCTTTGCACAAAATTTCTGATTGCAAAGGTTGGAGTAATTTTCTTTGGTTTCATTTGAGACTCTATGAGGTTGGAACTCGCATTTCAAATGAAAATGAGGTAGGTTTAGTAAAGATGTTTGCCACATTATTATTTATATTACCGTAAATTAAGTCAATATTTTTTAGTTGTATCTTTTTATTTCTTACAAAATGATGGTGTCTCAACATGTTTTGACTAGGTATGATATATTGGGTTGTTTGTTAATTTTATGGAATTTTGGTTATCATATTTGATAATTATTGGTATTTTTTATTTTCTCCCATATCTTCAAGAATTCACATTAACCAAATTGCCTCATATGTGGCATAATGTAAAGCTTTGTATTCAACTTTAATGGATGGTAAGGAAGTAATTGGTTGCTTCTTGCTACTCCATGACACAATCTTGCATCTTATTCCAAATGGATAGCTTGTAGTTGACTTTCTATCATTAGGATCTCTTATCCAATATGATTATGGATGACATGTCAACTTGATTTTAAAATCATCAGCATATCAATACTAAACTTAACAATCCCTTTCAAATATTGAAGGACTATCTTTGCTGCTTTCCAATGATTATTTTGAGGCTCAGTCATGAATTGACTTAATATATTGATTGAATATGCAATATATGGTATGGTTGTAGTGATATAATTCATACTTTCCACCAATTATCACTCCAAAGCATCATTACTTCTTTTATTTCATTATCACTACTAAGCTTAGCATTTTCTTCTAATGGATTAGATACGTGTTTACATTCAAACATATTAAGCCTCTTAATTAACACCACTATATACTTTCTTTATTTGATTAGTGTCATATCATATTTTTTCCATACATTAAGACCTGGACAATAATGTAAGTGACCAATGTCCTCTAATTCAATATACTATAACAACTATTTTTGAGTTCTTGAATTAACTTATTATCATTTCTTGTCATGATCATATCATCAACATGTAAAGAAACCAAATCAATATGATCATTTTCATCCTTCTTAATATAATATTTGGATCACCTTTACTTCTAATAAAACCTTTCTTTTGTTGTAGCAAAGACTCTTCATCCCATTATAAACAAATATAGACATGATGGCTTTCTATGATCTCACATTATGGAAATAAGACTTGTGGTAATGTCAAAGTTTCTCAACATCCAAAAAAGCATTGTTGTCATAAAAGTGCAAAACTAAAAGGCTATTGTTCAGTGGCCCCAGACCAACCAAAGAAACTATGAATTGTAAATTGAAAATCTAGAAATAAAAAGTATCAAAAGAAGAGTGTATTGAGTCATCATCTAGTTTTGTGGGACTCTAACTCTTTAATAGCTATCCGTTCTTTGCTTCTCCTTGGTGAGTAGACGAGATCTCCTTCTATGCATTCTAGTCGTCGATCCAACCCTTGATTTGTGGGTTGAATCTTGTCTAGAATCAATTGAATATCCTCCCTTACTACATTCTTGTCCACCAAAACTTGTCCCATAAACATCTTAATATGCTATTATATTTCAATCACATGCAAGTAGTGGTTGAATCTCCCTCCACTGCGACCAACATCCGGTATACAATCTACAAATTCACTATAAGCCTCCATCTTTGATAGGCATCCTTACTCACCAAAAATTTCTCACTCAGCCTAGGAATTCCTCCTATATATGTGATGGATTGTTCTCTCTATATTAGTTAGTGGAGGATTCAACACATTGCCACCAAAATTTGTCCAATAAGCATCTTAACATGCCAATATATTTCAATCACTTTCAAGTAGCGGTTGAATCTTCCTCTAGTGTGATCAACATCCTGTATACAATCTATAAATTCACTATGAGGCTCCATCTTCGATAAACATCCCTACTCACCAACGATTTCTCACTCAGCCTAGGAATTCCTCCTGTATATGTGATGGGTTGTTCTCTCTATATTAGTCAATGGAGGATTCAACACATTGTTAGGCACAAGTATGCCCAATTTCTTTGTAATATGCCACTCCTCTTCTTATTGTAGCTCATTGTCTAGACATTATGTTATTCATCTGATCCTTTGGAATAGAATATTGTGGAAAAGAGAAGGTGACAGAGACAGGGATGATGTGTTGTGGAAACAAAACATAGCGAGACTTTAAGGGTGTTCCATGATCCTGAAACAAGCTTGAAGTCACGTAAAGAGAGAATTCCTAGAGTATGAAAGAGTATCAAAAAAATTCCAAAGGCAAGGGGGAAGTGGGATAGTGGAGTGATGAGGAAAAATCAAAAGAGGGATCAACAAGGGAGATAGAGGAGTGACATACAAGAAAAGTAGAGGAATACCCAAGAGAAAGGCTTGCCCAACAAGGAAATAGTTGAGCATGGCTTACACCAACAATGGAGCAACATATTTAATAAGAGAGGCCACCCTTTTTCCATGAATCGTGCAAGTGGAATTCATATGTACCGATTAGTTCAAAGTTTGTGCCTGCAATTGCTCCCCAACTCAAGTAATGATGCTCTTATGCTCAAGGTATTCATTCTCCAGCATGTGTGATGCAACTGTTGCACACAACAATAAACGTGAAAGGACTCCAAGTGTTACTCCTTCATATCGTCAAAATAACCATTTGGCTATGATTTTATAGCCAACCTATTCTGCATTAACGACCTTATTCTCCCATAAACCTCATCAGATGTTGAATGGTGTGCCTTTATAAGTCATGGAATGTTTTTGGTATTATTTTAACATCCCCTCGATGATTCCATGTAATAAACTAATACCAAGGTCATGGGACACGTATTCTAAGATGAATAGTGGGCAAACATTATGGTGGGCATCACTTGTGGTTTATTTATGGCTATGGAAATTGGTAATGGAAAAGAGGCAATGAATGGAATTTAATTATGAAAACAAAGGAACATAGGAGAAAAGGAAGGTGAAGAGACACAAATTTGCATGCAAGGGAAATTAGAGAAAAAATGAAGGAAAACCAAGAAAAATGGGGCATCAATAATAAAAAGCCATCATAGAAACAATCTATAGATTTTGGTTATTACATATTTTTTCAATTTAACATTTGGCTCTCTTACACTCTTGCACACTTAGAGTATTCTTGGAGCACTCTAGCATTCACTTGCATTTGGAGAAAGAAAGCGAAGGAAAGCAAGGAAGCACAAGGAGGCAATTAGATTAACAACTACAATAGGGTTACCTTGTAGGTAACAGGTTGCATGTATGATCTCATTGTTTGTTTTTGGATATATAGTATATGCATGTGGTTCCTTGGTTATGTGTTGTCATGGGCATGGAGATTTTTCTAAATTGATAGTGGTTTCAGTCTTGCCTTGCCATTTCCTAGATAGCCATGATGTAGTGGGTTCCCCATTTATTTTTCTAATTAATTCTCAGGTTTCCTATGCTTGTGGGTTGGGATAAATTCTCTGGAGCCCTGAAACAAATTAGGTTCCATGAAGTTCGTGGGTTGAGATGAGAGATCCCTTGAGCCCTGTAACAACTTGGGTTCTCTAGAGGATATGGGTTGAGCTACTAGTCTATGGAGCCCTGGACAACTTGGGTAAAGACCAATCTAGTTGATGTTAGTGATTTCTAGACTGTATAGGTGAGATCATTGTGCTTGAGGGTTGAGGTGGTTTGGCCTTTGGAATCCCTAGTTGGTTTTGTTTTGGTTTAACCTTTATGATATCATATTCATGCTTGGATTATGGCACGAGGGTGATTGGATGAAAGAGAGTTTTGGTTCAGCCCAATCTATGGTTGGGTGGTACATGGAAGTCCCTGACTTGGTTTGAATTTTCATATGTTAATATGAGTTATTTTCCTATTGTGATCTATGAGAAATTGTACTAGTTATTATGGTCATATTATGGATGATTTGTCATGATTTCTATTATGGTTATATGCATGGTTCTATTATGTGCTCTAGCTAGGGCTCTTGTTCATGATTTGATAAGTTATTGAATGGTTGATGAATGCATGAGCTAACAAGTGTTGTTGTAGCTATCTTAAGAGGGTATAGAGCCTTCTTGGTGATTTTCAGATGAAGTTTAGAAGTTTAAGATCATATATATATTCATGACCTATAGCTTATATGTCTATTATCTGTTTGAAGAAATGTCTATCTTTTATTAGGCATGTCTAGGTCAAGATATTTCTCAAGTTTTGGTTGTTTAGAATTGTTATCATCCTTCTCATGATTCTAGAAAGTTAAAGGAAGTTTTGGGCAATGGTCCGGAGGACAACCTGAAAAAGTGGCATAGATTTCATGACCACATGCACAGAATAGAGGAAATTGGGTCATAACTGCATGGAGACAGTCCTATGGGTGTGGTTATAGCTTCCCAACCACATACATGAAGTGTTATGGATGTGATCGGGGAGTAGAACCTAGTGAAAAAAAGTTCTAGCTTAGGAATTGATCACCTGGGCTGATTGGTAGGTTCTTGAGTGATCTATAGTATTTGAGGGATTTGAGATTACTTCACGTTTGTTGGCCCCACTTCCACAACTGGAACTTGGAGGTTGGTTCATATCATAGTGACACTTAGCTCATGTTTACCCTAGAGAGATTGTAAAAGTGGGTAAATGTGGGAGGGGTAGTTACAGGGTGGTATTAGAGCTTCCAAGTTCAAACGCTTGGACTGGATGGGCCAAATGAATATTGTTATGCATGCATGTTAATTGTATATGCGTCTACTATGCATGCATTGTGATGGTTATGGTTATCATGTGTGTGGTCATTATTGCAATTTTGTGTTATCGTGCATGATGTGAATATGTTGATGTCATTATGTATCCCTATCGTGTTAATCTGGATTGATTGTATAGACAAGATAGCCTCCCCTGAAATGAACTAAGTTATGATTTTGGTTATGTATATATTTGGTTTATCTAACATGACATGTTTGTAGGAGATAGAAAATCAAGACAAAGAGAAGAATGGTGGACTATAGTTCACATAAATCTCCTTATATGTATGATGTGAATTCTATGGAATGGGAAAGGGCAACTAGGAAGCAAGAAGAATCGTACTCTCTTGATTTATAAGATACACTGAGAAGTTTGAAGGTAGGGATAAGAAGTTGCAAGGTAGAGAATAATAGGTTGATTGAGGCATAGGAAAGACTTACCGGAGCTCATGAAAAGCAAGCAAAAATTAATGCAATCAGCCTTTAGAGCCTTTCAAATTTGTAGAAGTAGGTACAAATGGGGATCATTCAAGGATACGAAGAAAATAAAAATGGGGCATATGGAAGCAAGTCTCATAGAGGTCACAGGTTGGATATGGGTGACACAGTAAGAGGTGGTAGATCTTTGGATACACCTGACATGCATGCTAACACTTATGGATTTTATGGTAGTTTCAGTTCTAAGAGATATCGTCGTCATCACCACCAACATCCTTATAGGAGGAGTGAGAAGAAATATTTTCCAGAGTTCAAGAAATCAAAGCCTCCTACTTTTGATGGGGTTGTGAAGAAATCAGAAGATGCAGAAGCATGGCTACTTGGGATGAAGAAGTTCTTCATATTGCATGATTATTCATATAATATAAAAGCGAAGATAATTATCTTCAGTCTCAAGGGAAAAGCAAATATCTGGTGGGAATATGTGAAGCATGTCAAAGGCATCAGGGTACAAGAGCTGAGTTGGCGAGAGTTTAAAAGAATCTTCAAGAAGAATTACTTTTTTGAGAGATATTATGATGGAAAGATGGGTTCCATGAAAGATGAAGAGTATATGACCAAGTTTCTAGAGTTTTTGAGGTATGTTCCATACCTCAAGGATGAGAAGAAAAATGTCCAAAGGTTCATGAGTGGATTGCATTTAGCATTTAAATATCAAATTGTGTATGATAATCCTTGGTCACTGGAAGAAGTCATTGGAAATATGAAGCATTATTATGAGAAGTCTAAGTGCAAGTCTGAGCCAAAGCGGGATTGGAAAGGTAATGAGAAGACTAAAGGAAAGTGGGCTAAGAAGCGAGGAATAATTTAGGATGTGGGTGGCAAAGAGAACGTAACACCTTATAAAAAGTTTAATGCAGTTGACAGAGGACATGGATTTAAGCCTGAGGAGTAGAATAAGGGTAATGACAGGAAGCCTTTGATGTGTTGGAATTGTGGTGGAGAGCATTGTAGGAGTGAGTGCCCATTGCACTAGAGTGGCAGACCTCAGATTTATAGTGCTCAGGAGGAACATAAAATTGAAGATGTTGGTTAGAGCATTCCTCAAATTTATGCAATAGTGGATAGTAGGCAAGTTGATCATCAAGCATCAATTATCAAGATGGAATGTAATCTTTGTGATCAAGTTGTTTCTATTTTGATTGATCCTGGATTGAATTATAGTTATATAAGTCCTGACCTGGTGGATAAATTTCCCTTAAATAAAGAAGTGTATGCATAATCTTGGTTGGTGCAGTTGGCTACAAAGGCCAAGAGAAGAGTTCATCATTGGATGAGATCTTGTACATTTGAGCTGAATGGTATGCCTACATCAGCACATCCAAATGTGATTCCTTTGGGATCATATAGTTTGATTTTGGGCATGGATTGGTTGTTCATTCACAGGACTAAAGTGGATTACTATGATAAGTCTATTGAGTGTCTGGATGATGATGGGAAAAGGAGAGTTTTGTAGGGAAATAAGAAGCCTATATCAGTGAGAATGGTTACAACTATGTAGGAAACACATAGTCTCCAGAAGGGATGTGTATTGTTTGTAGTTCATATTTCTAGTGATAAAGGGAAGGATGTCGAGGATGATGAAGTCCTGAAGAGGTTCCTTTTTTTGCAACAATTTCAGGATGTGTTTCCTGCAGAGATTCTAGAGTTGCCTCCTCATTGAGAGGTGGAAATTTTCTATTAAGTTGATGTCGAGAGAAACACTAGCATCTAAGGCACTGTACATAATGGGTACTCCAGAGTTGGTGGAATTGAAGTTGTAGCAGGAAATGCTTGATAAGGGATACATAAGGCCAAGTGTGTCACCTTGGAGTGCACTAGCATTGTTTGTAAGGAAAAAGGATGGTAGTCTCAGATCATGCATTGATTATAGGTAGTTGAATAAAGTGACTATCAAGAACAGGTATCCATTGCCGTAGATTGATGATTTGTTTGATCAGTTGAAGGGAGTTGCAATGTTTTCAAATATTGATATGATATTAGGATATCATCAAGTGCACATAAAAGAAGAATACATCTACAATATTGCATTCTGTACAAGGTATGGACATGTTAGGTCCCTATAATACTAGTGTATTCCCTTATTATTATTGTCATTGTAGCCCCCTATTGTTATTGTTATGCCCATGTTGTCCCCATATTGTTATTATTGTTCCCTTACATTATTATTGTTATGTCGGCTATGAATATATTGTGACCCCTTATACTCCTATATATAGAATGGAGGCCTTGTCATTTGTATCATCCAAAAATTGTTCATTTGTGTAATGTAAAGGAGTTTTCCCCCTTGAAGAGGCTACTTTTGAAGTCGTTGATCTATATCATTCTTCTATTTTGTGAGTTGGTTGCATAACAATTGGTATCAAAGCTTTGGATTCTAGGGTTTCACTGGTTCAAATAGGTCATCGTGCCATTTTCACTTAACGATTTTTCTACGATGCTTCAGAAGATAAATTAAAACCCATTTGATCTGAAATCACAATGAACCTCGAGACCAAATTTTAGATCTTGTCTCACTATATTTTCCGAAATATGAATTGAGGAAGTTAGAGTTTTTGTAGGCTCCCGAATTCGATCTCAAATAGGTCTGAAGGTCGAAACAATGACATGTGGCACTTTGTACAAGTTCGCTCTACTGAACCAGTCTATAATTAGGTCATCGTGGGAGATTTGACATAAATATTTCTTGGAGAATCCAATCTGGACAGGACTTGTGGGGTTGGAAAGAGGAGACAAAGTGTTATGACAGGATGAAATTTCAAACCTTGGAGATCCGAAATTACAGATATACAATAGATTCAATATCAAGCTCCTACATAGAGAAAAAGGATGTGTAGCCTTTAGAAACAAATTCATAAGTTTGGTTTGAAAAATTTGTTTGAAGTGATTCATAGGGCATAGTGAAGCATATTTATCAATAATTGATGCCCCAAAGAAAGAAAATGGAAACAACTAGTAAGCAACCTGAAAGCTCTATCATAACTCATGAAGAAGAGGAAGAAATACAACATGATATATCAAAATTACGAGACCAAGTGCAACAAATTTCACTCTCACAAAAAGTAACATAAGCTAAGATGGATGGTTTAAATAAATGCATGGAAGCTAAGATGGATGGTGTGGAAGCTAAGATGGATGGCGTGGAAGCTAAGATGGATGGTTTAGAAGTAAACATTGAAGATTTGAAGAAAGAAAGGGAAGGTTTGAAAGGAGATTTGGCAAAGTTGCTACAAGAAATGCTTCCTAATGGTGAAAAGGTAGTAGAGTAAACTCATGATGAGAACAAAAGAAATGTTAGTCATGATTTCATAGACTCTAACGTTGGATTGAAGACCCACCATGTTCCAAAGATCGATATGAGGAAGTTTGATGGCAAGGATCCTGTAACATGGATACTATAGATGGAGCAATATTTTGATCTCCATAATGTGCAAAACACACAAAAGGTACGCATTGTGACTTTATATTTGGAACCCAATTAGTTTGTATGGTAATGATGGATTTTCTCTCATAAACAAATTGTCACTTGGGCAATTTCTACGAAATAAATGATAGCACATTATGAGGATACAAAAAGAAACACCTTTTTTAGCCAATTAATAAATCTCAAACAAAAGGGTTCAATGATGGAGCACATTGAGGACTTCAAAAAATTGAATATAAGGGTAAAAGATATTCCAGATGAGCATAGGGTTGATGTGTTCATAGGGAATTTAAAGGATAACATCCAACATGAGGTTTGCCTTTGGGAACCTGATTCATTGGAGAAGGCATTCAGGTTGGCAAGAAAAATTGAGAGAAAAATTATGGCAACAAGGAAGCCTACTAATGACAACTATAAAGATGGAAGTGTTGTTGCCCATAGCCTTCCACAACCTACAAGGTTGACACCACAAAAATTGGAAGAAAAAATAGCAAAAGGTCTTTGTTACAATTGTGATAGAAAATAAACTAAAGGTCATAAGTGTGCTGAGAAGAAATTATTTTACATAGATTGTGAAGAGGAAGAAGAAAAGGAACAAGAAATATCAAAAGAAGAGGATACACACTAGGAATAAACCCTAGAGAAAGAAAAACTGAATCCTACCATATATTGTAATGCATTAGCTAGAATTACCACTCCTCAAACTATCAAGATAGAAGGACATATCAAGAAGAAAATGTAATAGTGTTGATTGATTTGAGGAGTACCCATAATTTTATTCGTTGTAAGATAGTGAAGGAATTGAATTGATTCCTATGTCCAACACCAGAGTGTCAAGTGATGGTTGCAAATGGAGGAACCATAAATTGCTGTGGAAAATGCCATAATATCAAGATATCCATGGGATAATATATGTTTAATAGTCCAATGCTTTCCATTCCAATGGGTGGTGCTGATGGTTTACTAAGATTCCAATGGATACAATGTTTGGGTACAATAACTTTTCTTGATTTTTTTTGTTTTGTTTTGTTTCTTTTTTTGTTTTTTGTTTTGTTTTGTTTTGTATTTTGTTTTGTTTTGTTTTTTTCGTTTTGTTTTGTTTTTGTTTTTTTTTTTTTTGTTTTTTTGTTTTTTTGTTTTTTTGTTTTTTTTTTTTTGTTTTTTGTTTTTTTTGTTTATTTTTGTTTTGTTTGTTTTGTTTTTTGTTTAATTTTGTTTTTTTTTTAAGGCATGACAAAGATTATAAAGAAAGAAAAATGTGGCATAATTGCACAATTATGTTCATTAGAGGTTCCTGTCGGGCGGTATAAATGCAAGATTTACACCAACATTTAATTTATCAATCCAGGTAAGTAAACTTAGAGGCATAGCACAATATATGCCAGAATAAAACCTCAGGGGTCTATTAAATAAAAACCAAACTCTTGCAAGAAATTCAAAAGGAGCATCCTTCAGGAAAAATAAACAAGACTCTTTAAAGCAAAGTAAACACACTCCGGGAATCTACTTCTGGCTCCTCTTCTGGGTTGAGTTGACTCCTGCAGTAAGTCTTCCTCAACTGTCTAGGGGACAACGGAATGTAGGCCCCATTCAAAAGAAAGTGATTCAGGAAATAAAGAATGTGAAACCTCTTAAAACATTATTGCTATGTTGAAAACATGAGTTTAAACTAGAAATCACACAACAACTTCATTCCAATTAATTTAAGGAAATAATTGAATGCTTTAAGAAGAATCGAAATAATAATGCACTGCTTCTCTTAAAGAAAATTTAGTACTTTAGTTGTAAGAGAAATATGCAATAATTCATGTTGTTTACCCTGATCTTATTAATTACTTCCTTATAATATATGCAACATTTAATTGTAATGAAGAATTAAGTGAGCGTTTTGTCAACAAGATTCACAATCTTTCCTTATGCTAATCCAAGCATCTGCTTGCAAAAGTGTAGGAATAAATGTTTTCCTGCAACAGTGCAAGAATAAATGCTTTTATGCAAAAGTGTAGGAATAAATGTTTTCTTGCAACAGTGCAGGAATAAATGTTTTCTACAAAACTGTAGAATCTGTCTCATGTAATATTCAAAGGAAATAACGAGTACACGTGAAGTTAAGTTAACCAGAATTCTTGCTCAGCAATTATTTCACCATTGCATTTTGGAAATAAACTTTGTTTTGCAACAATGGGATCAGGATAAGTCTTTGTAATAATAAATAAGAGACGCAGTTAAAACATTTACCCTTTACTTTAGTTCAGCCTTTATGAAAATACATCCAAAAGAATTGATATTAAACTTAAATAACCACAATAGTAAAATAAAGCTTTTGGAAGGAAATTGAAAATGAAATGACTGAAAGAAGAGCTATGAAATGAAATTGCGAAATTATCTAAGATTACACTCACATCAAGCAAACTAAAATGAAGCAAATGAAAGTTAAGAGGTTTGGGGCAACAGACTGGTTGGTGGGCCCAACCATCTAGCTCGGTTCCCTGGAAGCAATTTAAATCACAATCTTAGAACATTATAGAGAAACAAAATTACTCAGAAGCAATTTCCAAATAAATTCATTTCAGAGTAGAAACTAGGATTCAAAATTGAATGCCAAAGAAATACATTGCAAAAGTCCTGTTACAAATTCATAAAACAATGTTGTGCTCGTTCTAGTGGTCCCCTCGAGGGATCATCCGACTAGTGTGCAGCTCCTCCCTTCTTACATAGCAAGATCAACTCCCTCTTCCTGTAAACAAATATGATTTACAAAATGTAATATGCCATCCACCAAAAAAACCACCTTCACACCTATGTGACTCCTTTCCTTTATAATGTTCCTTCATGATAATTTTGGCTCTATTCTTTAGTAAACAACATGGGGATTGAATCCCAACTGATATTCATCAATATAATATCATTACAACCATTTACCCATTGAAGGAATGAAGATCTGACATGAATTTCCCAAATCTGGCCTTTTTCTTCGATTTTGGAAAAATCGGGTTTTTTAACAAAATGCCTCCAAAGAAATATATGTATCTCCTTAACCATTACGAATTTGGAAAAACCGTTTGGAGGAAATATAGATTATTATATTTTCAACAATAACCTCTCTTATAATTTTCTTGTTCAGATCCATTTCCTCGTAAATCATGCCCGAAAATCACTGTTTGAAATCTGAGATGCTAAGATTTTGGAAAAACAGTCTATTTTTAGAAAACTGCCTCAAAGACCATTATGTAACTTTTATACCATTACGAATTTTAGAAATCAGTTTGAGGCTTTGTCAATTTTATATACTGGGACCCAAACCCATGTTCTAGAATTTCTTCATTTGCCTTCACGTGCATGCAAAATGATGCAAAAGTTGGCAGTTTGAAAATTGCTACGAATTTGGGGTTGAGGCATTAATTATTGCCTAAACATAAATCCGTAAAACCTGGGTGTATCTTAGCTTATGTGGAAGTGTTCAAACACCATTTGGAACAAAAACCTCTTTCATATTTCCCTATAGATGTGTCAATGTATGAAAGCCCCAAATTAGTGTAGGCATGTTGGTGCAGGCAGAGATGGTGCAGGAATGTTGGTGTAGGCATAGCTGGTATAAGAACTGCTACTACAGGAATTTTAACACCTGCCACAAAAGAGCTTGACATTAATGATATTTTCACATTAAATTAACAAAACAAGAAGAGTTCATAGGTCAACAACTGTTAGCTCTAAATGCCTCTAAATGATAACTTAATAATGCATAAAACGAATAATAATGATTATAGACACTTAGTACAGACATAAAATTATTTAGGTAAATCATGAAAATTTGGACAAAATGGAGGCTCAACACTTCCCCACACTGACCTTCTTGCATGTCCTCATGCAAGCCAAACCATAGGACCATAAAAGCATGGAAGAAGGCAGGGGAAATGTTTTAAAGATGAAATTATGATTTCCAACAAAAGTGTTAGCAAAAAAATATTAGCAAGGAAATATGAAGATATCATGGTATGTCATCATTTAAAGTATTCTACAACATTTTTATTACTGTGACAACGAAAACCATGTTACAACACTTATGAAAGTATCGAGTGTAGGAATGATAAAATTACAACAAGATCAAGTATAGGAAAGCAATGCTTTGTACCATAAATTATGGAAAAAAATATACTGCACCTTTATGATAGACATCACATAGCTCTTATCCTGTTTCAATTGAATTCCTTGCTTGTCATAGATTTCAGAGCTTTTATTTCTATCCAGAGTCTTATTAACAATCATGATAAAAATCAAATCTTTGTTGAAAATGAGCAATTTCAAGAAAATTACCATAAGATTCCTTCCACTAATATAACAATCATGTACCTAGGTCACATAGTGCTTATTTAGAGGTAGCCACAATCAATACACATTATTGTCAATCAATCACCTTGTGAGTAATCATCGCTAAGTAATTCATCACTCTAAATACCATAATAATTGAGTGAGTTATGATACCAGAAAAAAGGGATATAAAAATATAACAAAACGACACCTTCCTGGACCGATCAACAAATTGAACACTCCAAATTTGTTGTCATGTAGATGTGAAAGTAAATTTCTCCTTAATCTAGTACAAAGAATTACCTCCACTAAGGGCACCACATCATTAAAGATTCCTAATTTTTGAAAGAAAGAACTCAAAGCATCATGCTCAAAGCATCTTAAAACCATTATCCAAGAAGTAAAATCATGAGTTTTAGGGAAAGATAGATAACCAAGTAAATCATAGTATGCAATTAACTTTAATAACATAGACATGGCCTTACTGCCTGCAGATGGTTATAACCTCAGCAGGGATGTCTTTTAACCCAGTGAAATGCCCGTGTCCCACTTACTAGATAAAGATTCACATTATCTTATTTAATTTTAAAAATTAGATGAAGGCCACTGTCCTAGCTTGGTAACCAGCTGATGGCAGTGCCACTCACAAGAAATAACACGGATGAATAGGTCGGCTCATGATGAGACCTCCTGTCTTCTAGCTTTTCAGCTGAAAGCCATTACTCTGGCTTGGTGACCAGCAACAGCAATGTCATGCATGTGAGGTCTCATGATCATGGTAGGTCGGCTCATCACGAGACCTCCTATCCTCCCCGAAATATTTTATAAATTCTGATTGTGATTAACCTTAAAGGTTACTTAATAAGTGGGTAGGTGGATCTACTCCTTAAGAGTATAGGATGGCGTGAAAAGTTTTTAATGACTAATCATTACTGGCTAGTTCCTCTACCTTAAAGACTTATTAAAAATATCCCAGATAATGACTGAAAGATTCTTTAAGTTAATAATGCTAGCATTCTCATGAATAGCTTATTATGATCTTTACAAGAGTGGTCCACCATAGGGGGCTCTCCAATAGTACCTTCTCAGGGAAACTAAAAATATATATCTCATATGACAACTTCTTTAGAGTGGTTAATCATGGTTACTTTTGAAAAATCATGAGGTATTAGAGTGAATCATACTCAACAAGATTTGTCACAGATGTGTGTGTTAAAAACTTATGTGGATTAAAAGCAGTTTCAGTGTCTATGCTTTGAAAGTCAAAACCCCAATTGCATTGTTGTAACATATTTATTCATGGCATCTCTTTATTCTTCTACCCTACTCTACCCTAAGAAGCGGAAGACTCCCTTTTAAGTATAGGAGGACTTCCAATGCAACCAAGTGAGCAACAAAATGTTGATTATACTCACACTTAGTTTTAAAAAATAGACTTCAAGACATACCAAAGCGTGAGAAACCAATTGCTTCAATTGATATGGTACTAAGAGTTTCTGAATGATGAGGAAATAAGGTGTCTTGATGACTGCTCAAAACCAGGATTCAATGAAATCCACATATGTATGATTCTCCAACTGATGCAAGTCTTCCACAGTTTGATAGTCGCTCTCCTGGAGGCACAAATAATTTGGTGAAATACAAAAGATAAGTCCCTCAAATTCAGGCTCAAATATTTGATTTTCAAATTGAAAAGAATGGTTAAGAGAGATTCTGGGGTTTTGATCTTCAACAACATTTTGAGAACAAGTTCCAATGAAATGTTGCTCCTTTGGTGGCCTTTGAATGATAACTTCCCATGTTCAATAGTAATGGGGGAAGTTTCCAAATTCGTTCCCTTTCCAAACATGGAAGATGCAGTATTTTGTGCAACGTGGGAATCAACTAGAAGAATAGGTGGTTCCAACTGCTGTGCAACCTCATGGTTTAGATTAGGGTTTATGATATGGTTTGGGATATGGTTTTGGTTAATGCTTGGACTAAGGATTGGGTTTGGAATAGGGATAGGTCTAGGGTAGTGGATAAGGGTATGGACTAGGGTTAGGGTACAGATTAGGGTTTGAATGAGAGCTAGGGTATGGGTAAGGATAAGGAGTAGGGTAAGGATTAGGATAAGGGGTAGGGTATGGATTGAGGCTAGGATAAGGTTGTACATGAGGCTGAGACCATGGGGGAGGATAACTTAATGGTGCATTGGAAAGAAATTGGGGTTGTTGTTGGTGCTCATATGATTGAATTTGCATAGGAGATTGCCCAAGAGATAAGGATCCAAACGATTCTTGAGGCCATGGAGATATCTGGCTTGAGGATGAGGGCCAAGGAGAGGGCCACTATGACCATGAAACATGATATTCAATTGGAGGAGGATAAAAAGTTTGCCATGAAATTGTAGGATTATAAACATGTTAAGAAACCTGCTCAGGAAAATAAGCATTATTCCAAGTATCAAATGATAAGGGGTTTTGAGTTATACCTGGTAGTAAATTTCACTCCTTACCTGATTTCCTAAGTACCTTTAGTAATCCTGGTAGTAATGGGCAACGTTCTGTTAGATGATCCTCTTCACAAATTTTGCAAATTTTCAGCTTACTAAGTGGACACTTTCCAAGTAGGTGTTTCTTTCTACAGTTGGCACAAAAGATAAGTGGTGGGTTTTCATCCTACTGCCACTCTTCCTGCAAATCATCCAATTTAGAAATTAAAGATTTAATGATATCATTTTTGTGTTCAATCAAAATATTAAATTTTTCAATTGTTAATTCTTCATTGGATGAATTGTATGTCTCTGTAGCAGCATAAAGATTCCTCATTAGATGATTCCTCCAAATACCATTTTCATGTTTTTAGCAAGCCAACTTGTACATTTGTTAGCACATGAATGGTGTATATGTAGGATGGGGGGTTCTTTCAACACCTGAAAAAATCAAAAGATCAATTGTAGTAAAAAGAACAAACCAAGATTATAAACTAAGAAAAGCACACTTGCGGAAATTAAATAACCTCTATTGCAAAACAAATAACACACTTTGCAGTAAAAGAAATTGCTCATAAAAACTCAATTGCAGTGAATCAAGCATCACACTTTGCAGAAAGAAAAAATACTCATAAAAACCAAATTGCAGTAAAAGAAACAAATCAGGCATCACAATTTACAGTAAAGGAAATCACTCATTTGTAGAAAGGAAAACCTTGCTTGTGAGTCCTCTGGGAATGTCATCTAGTATGCTTCAATAAACAAGGGGAATCTCATTGATCTAGAAATTCAATTGCAAAGGAAAGGGAAAAGCATGACAAATCATTGAGGCCTTATCCTACAACGCCTCCCCAGCAACGACACCAAAATGTCGGGCGGTATAAATGAAATATTTACAACAACATTTAATTTATCAATCTAGGTAAGTAAACTTAGAGGCATAGCACAATATATTCCAGAATACGACCTCAGGGATCTGTTAAATAAAAACCAAACTCTTGCAAGAAATTCAAAAGGAGCATCATTTAGGAAAAATAAACAAGACTCTTTAAAGCAAAGTAAACACACTCCGGGAATCTACTTCTCGCTCCTCTTTTGGGTTGAGTTGACTCCTATAGTAAGTCTTCCTCAATTGTCTAGGGGACAACGGAATGTAGGCCCCATTCAAAAGAAAGTGTTTCAGGAAATAAAGAAAGTGAAACCTCTTAAAACATTATTGCTATGTTGAAAACATGAGTTTAAACTAGAAATCACACAACAACTTCATTCCAACTAATCTAAGGAAATAATTGAATGCTTGAAGAAGAATCAAAATAATAATGCACTGCTTCTCTTAAAGAAAATTTAGTACTTTAGTTGTAAGAGAAATATGCAATAATTCATGATGTTTACCCTTATCTTATTATTACTTCCTTATAATATATGCAACATTTAATTATAATGAAGAATTAAGTGAGCGTTTTGTCAACAAGATTCACAATCTTTCCTTATGTTGATCCAAGCACCTGCTTGCAAAAGTGTAGAAATAAATTTTTTCCTGCAACAGTGCAGGAATAAATGCTTTTTTGCAAAAGTGCAGGAATAAATGTTTTCCTACAACAGTGCAGGAATAAATGTTTTTCTACAAAAGTGCGGAATCTGTCTCATGTAATATTCAAAGGAAATTATGAATTTATGAGTACATGTTAAGTTAACCAGAATTCTTGCTCGGCAATTATTTCACCATTGCATTCTGGAAATAAACTTTGTTTTGCAACAATGAGATGAGGGTAGATCTTTGTAATAATAAATAAGAGACACAATTAAAACATTCACCATTTACTTTAGTTCACCCTTTATGAAAATACATCCAAAAGAATTGATATTAAACTTAAATAACCCCAATATTAAAATAAAGCTTTTGGAAGGAAATTGAAAATGAAATGGCTGAAAGAAGAGCTATGAATTGAAATTGTGAAATTATCTAAGATTACACTCACACCAAGCAAACTAAAATGCAGCAAATGAAAGTTAAGAGGTTTGGGGCAACAGACTGGTTGGTGGGCCCAACCATCTAGCTCGTTGCCCTTGAAGCAATTTAAATCACAATCTTAGAACATTATAGAGAAACAAAATTACTCAGAAGAAATTTCCAAATAAATTCATTTCAGAGTAGAAACTAAGATTCAAAATTGAATGCCAAAGAAATTCATTGCAAAAGTCCTGTTACAAATTCATAAAACAACGTTGCGCTGGTTCTAGTGGTCCCCTCGAGGGATCTTCCCACTAGTGTGCAACTCCTCCCTTCCTACATAGAAAGATCAATTCCCTCCTACAAACAAATATGATTTACAAAATGTAATATGCCATCCACCAAAAAAACCACCTTCACACCTATGTGACTCCTTTCTTTTATAATGTTCCTTCATGATAATTTTGGCTCTATTCTTTAGTAAACGACATGGAGATTGAATCCCAACTGATATTCATCAATAAAATATCATTACAACCATTTACCCATTGAAGGAATGAAGATCCGACACGAATTTCCCAAATCTGCCATTTTTCTTCAATTATGGAAAAATCATTTTCTAACAAAATGCCTCCAAAGAAATATGTGTATCTCCTTAACCATTACAAATTTGGAAAAACAGTTTGGAAGAAATCTAGATTTTTATATTTTCAACAATAACCTCTCTCAGAATTTTCTTGTTCAGATCCATTACCTCGAAAATCATGCCTAAAAAGCACTGTTTGAAATCTGAGATGCTAAGATTATGGAAGAACAGTCTATTTTTAAAAAACTTCCTCAAAGGCCGTTATGTAACTTTTAGAACATTACAAATTTTAGAAATCAGTTTGAGGATTTGTCAATTTTCTATACTGGGACGAAACCCCATGTTCTAGAATTTCTTCATTCACCTTCACATGCATGGAAAACGAGGCAGAATTTGGCAGTTTGGAAACTGCTGCAAATTTGGGGCTGAGGCATTAATTATTGCCTAAACATAAATCCATACGACCTGGATGTATCTTAGCTCATGTGGAAGTGTTACAAACACCATTTTGAACAAAAACCTCTTTCATATTTCCCTATAGATGTGTAAATGTATGAAAGCCCCAAATTAGTGTAGGCATGTTGGTGCAGGCAGCTCTGGTGCAGGCACAACTGCTATAGGAACTGCTACTACAGGAATGTTAACATTTGCCACAAAAGAGCCTAACATTAATGATATTTTCACATTAAATTAACAAAACAAGAAGAGTTCATAGATCAACAACTGTCAGCTCTAAATGCCTCTAAATGATAACTTAATAATGCATAAAATGAATAATAATGATTATAGACACTTAGTACAAACATAAAATTATTTAGGTAAATCATGAAAATTTGGACAAAATGGAGGCTCAACAGTTGCCACATCGAAATCATCTATTTATCTAGATATCCAAAAATTCTTAGACAATCATTCCAAGGTAGTTAAGACTCCCAAAGGCCTCCCATCTATTCGTGATCATGATCATGCTATTCATTTGATTCCGGGAAGTGTTCCTCCAAACATCAGGCCTTATAGATATCCCTATGCCCAAAAGAGTGAAACTGAATGTATGGTTACAGAAATGCTAGGGGTTGTTATAATTCAACCTAGTGAAAGTTATTTCTCTGCTCCAGTGCTATTATTGCACAAGAAGGATGGATCATTGCACGTGTTTCTGGATTATAGGGAGTTCAACAAGCTCACCATTAAAGATAAATTTTCGATTCCTATCATTGATGAATTATTGGATGAATTGCATGGAGCAATTTACTTCACCAAGTTGGACCTTCGTTCAGGATATCATCAAATTAGAATGAAGACTAAATACACTCCAAAAACATCATTTAGAACTCATGAGGGTCATTATGAATTTTTGGTCATGCCTTTTGGCCTTACCAATGCACCTTCTACATTTCAAGGTTTGATGAATTCCATTTTAAAGCCCTTCCTTAGAAAATTTGTGTTAGTATTTTTTGATGATATACTAATCTACAACAAGTCTTGGAAGGATCATGTTCAACATGTTGATAGAGTGCTCAAACTATTGGAAGAGAAACAATTATTTGCAAAAAGATCCAAATGTTTCTTTGGGTCATATTGTATCTCTTGAAGGTGTTAAGGTAGACCCTAGAAAATTAAAGCCATTAAGGAATGGAAAATACCCACATCCATAAAGCATTTGCGAGGATTTCTCGGGTTGACAGGGTATTATTGCAAGTTTGTTAAGAATTATGGGAGAATAGCAGCACCTCTAACAACATCACTGAAGAAAGATGCATTTTCTTGGACTCCAGAAGCAACGAAATCCTTTGAACATCTTAAAGAGGCAATGTGCCAAGCACTAGTCTTAGCTACACCAGACTTCACAAAAACTTTTATTGTGGAATGTGATGCCTCGGGAAATGGAACTGGTCTTGTTTTAATGCAAGAAGAAATGCCCACTACTTTTGAAAGTCGTCCAATCAAAGGAAAGTATTTGCACAAAGTTGTTTATGAGAAGGAAATGTTGGAAATACTACATGCACTTAAGAAATGGCTACCTTACCTAATGGGAAGACACCTCAAGGTAAAAACGGATCATGATAGTCTTAAATACTTTTTAGAACAAAGATTATCTTCAGAAGAGTAGCAAAAATGGGTCACAAAGATGTTTGGTTATGACTTTGAAATAATCTACAAAAAAGGGAAGACAAATTTTGTTGCAGAATCACTCTCAAGAAAGGATGAGGATGTGGAAGCATTTCTTTGTGCCATTTCTATTATCCAACCAGATTGGATAAACAAAGCAAGGGATGAATGGAAGAATGACGAAGAATTGTGGGAATTCATTCAAAAGTTGCAGCAAGATCCCAAAACATATGATACATTTAGCTGGAAAAAATATTTGTTATAGTACAAAGATCGCTTATACCTCTGTACAAGATCCCAACTAAAACAAAGATTCTTTTGGAATTGCAAACCTGTCCCTTAGGAGGGCATTCATGATTTTTAAAAACTTACCATAAGGTTAAGAAGGATTTTTTTTGGAAGGCCTTAAATCTAATATTCAAAAGTTTGTGGTGGAATGTTTGGTTTGCCAACAAAATAAAGTTGAGGCAGTTAAGAGCCCATGTCTATTACAACCTTTATCAATTCCAAGTCAACGTTTGGAGGAGGTTTCAATGGATTTTATCACAAGTTTACCCAATTCCGAAGGAAAGAGTGTCATGATGGTGGTAGTTGATAGACTTACCAAGTATGCACACTTTTGTGCATTATCTCATGCATTTAAAGCTAGTATAGTTGCTACTGCATTTATGGAAACAATTCAAAAGCTACATGGAAACCCAAAGTTTATTGTAAGCGACAGAGATCCTATTTTCACTAGAAATTTTTGGACAGAATTATTTTCTTGTCTGGGTACTCAGTTAGTTCATAACTCATCTTATCATCCTCAATCTGATGGGAAAGATGAGATAGTGAACAAATATTTGGAAGGATATCTTCGTTGCTTTGTATCTAATAAACAAACACAATGGGCTAAAAGGTTGCCTCTAGTTTAATGGTGGTATAACACTTCCTTCCATATTGCAGCAAAAATTACCCAATTTATGGCACTTTATGGATATCATCCATCGTCCATCACATCATATTTAAGAGAAAATTCTAAGGTTCAAGCAGTGGAAGATCACATCAAGCATCAACAAAAAGTTCTCCAACTCTTAAAGGATAAAATGACTCTGGCGTAGAATAGAATGAAACAATAGGCAAATCAACATCACAGCAAAAGAAGTTTTGATGTAGGTGACTAGGTATTTCTACTACTACAACCATACAAATAAATCTTCCTCAACCAAGCTAAAAAGGATAGTAAGTTATCACCAAAGTATTATGGTTTGTACAAGGTGTTGCAAAAGATTGGTACTATGGCATACAAATTGGAACTTCCTGCATCTTCCCGAGTGCACCCAGTTGTACATGTTTCATGCTTGAAGAAGGTTATAGGTGACAAGCCTCCAGTTCAAACAATATTTTGAGAGCTTGATGAGGAAAGAAAAATCATATTGGAACCTGAAGCAGTCACTTTAACAAGAACTCAATAGCTATGAAATCGATCAATTTCAGAGTATCTCATCAAGTGGAAGAACTTACCCACTGAAAATTCCACATGGGAGGATGAGAATTTTGTACAGAAGCATCCAGAACTACTCAAGCATTGAGGAAAACACTTTTTTGAAGGAGAGGTTCATGTTAGGTCCCTATAATACTAGTGTATTCCCTTATTATTATTGTCATTGTAGCCCCTTATTGTCATTTTTGTGCCCATGTTGTCCCATATTGTTATTATTGTGCCCCATAGAATCCCACTATTGTTATTGTTGTGCCCTTACATTATTATTGCTATGTCGGCTTTGATTATATTGTGACCCCTTAGGAGGTCTTGTCATTTGTATCATCCAAAAATTATTCATTTGTGTAATGTAAAGGACGTTGCCCCCTCGAAGAGGCTACTTTTGAAGTCGTTGATCTATCTCATTCTTTTATTTTGTGATTTGGTTGCATAACAGGACATATTAGTTTGTGGTGGTTCCTTTTGGTCTTGCCAATGCTCCAACCACCTTTATGTGTTTGATGAACAATGTGTTGTGTCCTTACACAAACAAGTTTGTGATAGTGTTTATTGATGATATATTGATATACTCCAAGAATGAGGAAGAGAATGCATAACACCTCGCAGTAGCGTTGAGAAAGCCTCAGTTGTATTCCAAGCTTCGAAAGTGTAGTTTCTTTCCATCTCATATTAACTACTTAGGAAATGTTGTTTCCAAGGAGGGGATAACAGTGGACCTAGAAAATATTAAAGCTATCATGGAGTGGCCAACTCCTAAGAATGTGGATGAGGTCAGATCATTCATGGGACCAGTAGTTTATTATAGGTAGTTCATCAGGAACTTCTCACGAATTGGCTATCATATTCCATATTTGCATAGGAAAGGGAATAATTTTGAATGTATTGATGAGTGTGCAACTAGTTTTGAGCAGTTGAACCATTTGCTTACAAATTCTCCAATTTTGAAGATTGCAGATCGAAGTAAGGTGTTTTTGGTTTGTACAAATGCTTGCAAGGAAGGACTTGGTGGAGTCTTGATGCAGGAAAGGAAATTGGTATGCTATGAGTCAAGGAAGATGAACGAGCACAAGTAGAACTATGTGACTCGTGATCTTGAGTTGAAAACTATCATTCATGCATTATGTGGAGACTTTATATTCTTGGCAGTAGGTTCATCTTGATGAGTGACGATAGTGGGATAAGGTACTTTTTTGACCAACATAATCTAAACGCCAGACAAGCTATATGGTTAGATACCCTCAATAAGTGTGAATTTGAGAGCGGATACATCAAGGAAAAGGAGAACAAGGTTGTAGATGCTCTTAGTCGGAGAGTGCAGGTGAATCATATTTTATCTGTGATCTCTTATGGTATGTTTTTACAGGATCAGATCTTACATGCAAGGAAACACGAGGAAAGGTACCAACAAATGAAGTAGATATTGAAGCAATAAAGTGAAGGTGATAGGAATGAGGCGCATCACCTCATGATAGATGGCTTGGTGAGATTAAAGAACAATATTTTTGTGCCAGATAAGAGTGATCTCAAGAAGCCTATCTTGAGGGAGTTTCATGTCAAGCCGTATTCAGGCCACCTAGGATATCAAAAGACTTTGATAGCTATTAAGAAGTTCTATTATTGACCGAAATTGAAGAAAGATGTGGTTGATTTTGTTGTGAGATGTTTGGAATATCAACGGGTGAAAGCTAAGTGTAAGCACCCAAATGGTTTATTGCAGCCTATTTCAATTCCAAAATGGAAATGGGAGGTCATTGTTGAGTCAAATTATAGACTTATAATTTGGTTAACATAAATCATCAACCCACGATAGGTAAGCTTATGAGATGTTGTGCAAAATATATGCAGGCTTAACATTGTGAGTGTTTATTAATCTAACTAGTTAACCATACACAAAACTAATGCCTCTTTTCTTCATCAACATTTAGCAGCAAAGGCTATGGAGTGGATTGAAACATCCCTCTACAACTCTTAGTATTACCGATGTTGATTAGAAAAGTTAAGAAATCGAACTTACAACAATTTAAGGAATTCACTCAACAATGTAAATCAAATCTTGATTAGATGAAATACACACATTAACATGAAACTTATTCATTCAATCATTTGCTGCTGATATATCAGAAAGAGTACATTAACTGTATGAACAAATTTCTACTGCATAACAGAAATAAAATACACACACTACACTAAGGGAGTTGTGAGAAAAGGGAGCCCTCCCTCACTCACAACCCCTTCAAAATTAGAAGAGCTTTCTCAGTAAGATAGACAAAACATATAATATTATATTAGTCTAAAAATAGTCACAGTGGAGTACAATCTGATATATATTATTAGCCGAAGCCAACCCAACAACCCCTTACAATATAAATTAGAGTTGAATTTATACAAGCACAAAAACCCATATGTGGCTCGAAGTAAGGAAAACTACTAATCTGAGCCATTGGCTAACAGTCCTATTACAAAGTGTCAAATTTAGCTATACTGAGTCTAATCCATGACTGAAAGCATGAATTAGATGAAATTCATTACATAGATGTAGTTTCCCTTCATACGACCAACGAGGGGAGGTCTGCAAATCTGGGTAGTTTCGTTGGCAGATTTGAAACAACCAATAGGACATCATCCATGTATGATAGATTCCCCACAAAACCCATGTTCTCATTTGAGTTAAAAATAAGTGGAACATAGCTAATCATTGATTTTGCTACAGGAAATCTGGGAGGTTGCAGGAAATCCGCATTTACAGGAATTCCAGAGCTTCTGTGGGAATTCTAGAGCATCTGCATGGAATAGGATCACACGGGTTGTCTGTAGGAAATGTGGGCCTATTTCGAATCAAAACAAATCTACACAAGAACTCTAGATTAGTTGGCATGATAATTGAATAAGAAAACATCTAGCTTAAGGAATACTTAAGATTAAGGTAAAAAATGCTTTTTTCATGTTAATTTTCATACCTTTAGCATATAGCACCATTTTGGCCAAAACCTAGATATTATAACCGAAATAGGAAAAATAGGGGTCAAGGATAGTTCAAAATGGGAGAGGTAAAGTCTAGAAAGGGTGTCAAAATTGGGCAAAATAGAGCCCCAACATCTCCCCCACACCTAGCTTCTTGCATGTCCCTTATGCAAGCAAAAATGTTGCACCTTCTGCAAAAATAAAAAGAAAAATAAAAAGGAAATCATTCCTTATCCTAGGCTACAACTACTACAGCCATCTAATCTGCTACCACTGCCAACTAGTCCAATTGGTTACCACTAGATTATGCAGGAATATGACCCTTGTATAACTCATTCTTCTTTTTCAGATGATCAATCCGAGCCTGCTTCTTCTTCATTATTTAGGACACTTACTGAATCCACTCCTCATGTTCCTTCTACATGCACAAGTTGTTCTCTTTCAGGGTCTCGTTTTCCTTCCTCAAAGCTCGTTCGGAAACGGTGAGATCAATGATGATTTCCTCCAATTCCTGCAGAGACCGCTTTTTCTGGGGAGTTTGTCATGCGGAAAGAGTTATGTTTGCGGACAAACCTAACCTCCCTAGGAGTCTAAGACTCTCTAGTGACAAACAAACCAAACAAGAGCAATCCTTCTCTAAATATACATTATTCTAT
>APFE031722987.1:55173-108313 GCA_000404065.3 Pinus taeda
GGAGTCGTGATAAAATATTTTACGCCATTATTTCGAAATGTTGAAATTTGACCATTGAAAAAAAGTGGTATCTTAGCATCAACACTTTTCGTTTTGAGGGTGTTTTTGGGACAATTTTTGCACAAAAAGAATGGTTTTCACCGCCATTTTTAAAGCATGTTGAAAACTTGCCTTAGAAAAAAAGGTGTTATTCCAGCATCAACACTTTTCGTTTTTAGCACTGGTTTTTATGTTTTTACAAGGTTTTTTGGCCAGAGTTCCCATTTTGAGTTTATGGTTCTCGTTTCAAAGTTTACATTGTTGGACATTGAGGCAGCATGATTCCATCATGGTTGTGGTTGGCAGGTTGAGCAAGGTAGCTCACTTCATTGCAGTGAAGTCCACTAAATCATATAGTGAGGTAGCTCAAGTCTTCATTAGGGAGATAGTGAGATTGCATGATGTTCCCAAGAAGATTATATCATACATATATCCCAAGTAAATTTCCAGTTTTTGAAAGGAGTTGTTTTCAAGCTTGGGGATAGAGTTATCTTTCAGCATAGCTTATTATCCATAGACAGATGGATAAATAAAGAGGGTTAATAGGATTCTTTAGGATATTTTGAGGATGTATGCCATGCATCAATAGAGGAAGTGGGAGGAGTATATTCTACTCGTAGAGTTCGCATATAATAATGGATATCAGGAATCCTTGAGGATAAGTCATTCAAGGATATTTATGGGTGGAGTTTCAATACTCATATCAACTGGAGTCATATAGTGAATGGGGTATTGATTGGACCAGATATGTTGGCTAAGATGGAGCAGGAGATGTAGGTTATTAGAAGGAATTTGAAGGTAGTGCAGGACAGAAAGAAGAGTTATGCTGATCAACGTAAAGAATTCAAGGAGTTTCAAGTTGGGGAGCATGTGTACTTATGAATTAAGATGAAGAGGATCTCCTTGAGGATTGGGTCAAGTGCTAAGCTAGCACCTCGGTATTGTGGGCCTTTTGAGATCCTTGAGAGGATTGGACCAGTGACCTATCGACTTGCACTATCGCCATTAATGAAATTCCATGATGTTTTCTATGTTTCATTGCTTAAGAGATATGTCTAGGAAGTTGATCATGTGATTGATTGGTCTATATTGCAGGTGGAACTAGAGGGAGAGTTCTAGCTAGAACCTTAGTGCATTTTGCAGCGAAAACAACTCATACTTCGGAACCGCGAAATCAAGCAAGTTAAAGTGCGGTGGAAGATATTTGGGCCTGATGAAGCTACATGGGAGATGGTTGATCAGATACAGGCTTTGTATCCTTCTTTATTTTATGGTTGAGAAGATGTGTTTGCTTTATGTGTTTTGTTTAAAATTTATATATACATTTGTGTATTGTAAATACTGCAATGAGTTGTGTTATAAATCTCAAATAAGCAATGTGTTGTAAATACTACATCAATCTGTGTTATAAGTCTCCAATAAGAAATATGGTGTTCATGGTTTCAACAATTTGATAAGATTTAAATGTTGCATCGAGTTGTGTTATAAAGCTCCAATAAGCCGTATGGTGTTCATGGTTTCAGCAGTTTTGTATGATTTAAATGTTGCACTGAGTTGTGTTCTAAAGCTCCATGGGCAACATGTTTTGCTAGTTATAAGCGTCATTGAACATCAAGGATGGTGTTCCCCCAATGGGGAGGGGTTTATAACAACCCCCGGTTGATTTTCCATGTAAGCAAAAGAAGACCAAGGTCATGGGACACGTATTCCAAGTTGAATGGTGGGAAAACATTATAGTGAGCATCCCTTGTGGTTTATTTATGGATATGGAAATTGGCAAAGGAATTGGAAAAGGAAAAGAGGCAATAAATGACATTTAATTATGAAAATAAAGGAAAATAGGAGAAAAGGAAGGTGAAGAGACAAAAAATTGCATGCAAGGGAAATTAGAGGAAAATAAAGGAAAATGAAGAAAAAGGGGACATCAATAATAAAAAGGCATCAAAGAAACAATTGATAGCTTTTGGTCATTACAAATTTTGTCAGTTTAGCATTTGTCTCTCTTATACTCTTACACACTTAGAGTATTCTTAGAGCATGCTAGCATTCACTTGGATTTGGAGAAAGCAAGAAAAGGAAAGCAAGGAAGCACAAGGAGACAGTTGGATCAATAGCTACAACAAGCTTACCTTGTAGGTAGTAGCTTGCATGTGTGATCTCCTTGTTAGTTTTTGGATGCATGGTATATGCATGTGTTTCCTCACTTATGTGTTGCCATTGGCATGGAGATTTGCTTGGATTGATAGTGGTTTCATCCTTGCCTTTCCATTTCTAGGATAGCCATGATGTTCTGGGATCCCCATTTGGTTTTCTAATTGGTTCTCAAGTTTACTATGGTTGTGGGTTGGGACAAATTCTCTGGAGACTTGAAGCAACTTTGGTTCCCTAGAGGTTGCGGGTTGAGATGGGAGATCTCTAGAGCCCTGTAACAACTTGGGTTCCTTGGAGGATGTGGGTTGAGTTATTAGTTCCTAGAGCCCTAGACAACTTGGGTAGAAACCAATTTGGTTGATGTCAGTGATTCATGGACCATATAGGTGATTTCATTGTGCTTGAGGGTTGAGGTGGTTTTGCCTATGGAAGCTCTATATGGTTTTATTTTGGTTTAACCCTTATGATCCCACATTCAAGCTTGGAATATGGCATGGGGGTGATTGGATGGAAGAGATATCTGGTTCAACCCTATCTATGGTTAGGTGGTATGTGGAAGTCCCTTACTTGGTTGGAATTTTCATATGTTAATATGATCTATTTTCCTATTGTCATCTATGAGCACTTGTATTAGTTATTATTGTGATCTTATGGCTGATTTGTCATGGTTTCTATTCTGGTTATATGTTGGATATATGCATGGTTTTATTATGTGCTCTAGTTAGGGATTTTTTTCATGATTTGATAATTTATTAAATATTTGATGAATGCATAGGCTAACAAGTTTTGTTGCATTGAGCTTAAGAGGGCATAAAGCCTTCTTGGTGTTTTTTAGATGAAGTTCATAAGTTTATGGTTAAATATGAATTCATGACTTATAACTTATATGTTTACTATCTATTTGATGACATGTCCATCTTGTATTAGTCATATCTAGGTCAATATATTGCTCAAGTTTTGATTGTTTAGCATTTCTATCATCGTTTTCATGATTCTAAAACGTTACAGAAAGTTTTGGGCAGTGGTTTGGTGGAAAACCTAAAAAAGTGGCATATATCTTGTGACCACATGCACAGAAAAGAGGAAATTGGGTCATAACCACATGGAGATAGGCCTATGGGTACGGTTATAGCCTCCTAACTGCATGCATGAAGTGTTATGGGTGCAGTTGGGCAGTAAACCTAGTGAAAAAGAGTTCCAACTTAAGGATTGATCACATGGGGTGGTTGGTAGGCTTCTAAGTGATTTGTAGTGTCTGAGGGATGTAAGATTACTTCGGATTTGTAGGCTCCACTTACATAACTAGAACTTGGAGGTTGAGTCATATCATAGTGACACTAAACTCATGTTTACCTTGGAGAGCTTGTAAAAGTGGGTAAATGTGGGAGGGGTAGTTACAATTATTTTGAAGTGAGGGGCATTGTGCCACATTTTCTAGTTGTAAGGCATGGTTGGGTGGTGGCCAACCGCACCCCCAACTTTCCCCTCCCTACCACCCCATCCAAGGAAGATGAATCAATTTGAGCTAGATCCAAACATTTTTTGTTTGAGGTTGCTTGGGGGAAGAGTATTGACAGGTCTTTGAATTACCTTTCTAATTGAGTAGGAAAATAACCAAAAGATTGTACATATAGTTGTCAATTTCAAGTGGAGACAAATGTGAGTGGGTATACTATGCGAGTGGTATTGATGTAGGAATGAAGGTTTGTATGCTACCATTATGAAGTGTTTCATGGGGCGATTATCAACTACCCTGCTTATGACAAGGAGCTCTATGCCCTGGTACAAGCTATCAAAAAGTGGAAATGCTATATGATGGGAAATGAGACCATCATCCACAAAAATCACTGGCTACTACCATACCTATAAGCCCAAAGTAAGCTATAGAAAGGGTAGACACTACAAGCAGTTGATATTTTTATAACCATCTCATTGAATCATCAAGTATAAGAAGGATATCACAAACAAGTTGGTAGATATGCTTTCAAGGTGTTGTAGCGGCTACAACCACCCTCCAAAATTTTTCCTTAGCCTATTTTGGAGTCTCCCTCTTACACAATACTTTTCTTGCTTCATCAAGTACTCAAGCTTCAATATTTTCCTCGCACAAAGATAGCCTGTCGATCATAGTTGATCCATTCCCCTCACAATCTGCTTACCCAGACTTCGTCCAGTTGCAGGCTGAGCAACTTCCCCTTGAAAATTGTGAACTTTTGGAGGGAAACCAACCTTCCCTCCATGAATTGCGCAATCCTCTCTAACAACCTGTTGGGCTCCAAGATTGCACAATCATGCCAGTCAACCGTCCCAGCAGGTTTTGCACAAATTTTCCCAGTAGTAGGCTGTTCAGCCCAGGATTTGCGCAAATATGGGAAGTAGTCAGCTTCACTGCCTAGAAATTGTGCAAACCTCCAAGGCAGTCAACCCATCTCCCAGCTAGGAATGCACATTTTTCCCAAGTAGTTGAGCACCTACATGCATGGAAAGTTTGGTTGACTAGTACCACCCGAAACCGAGGAAACTTGACTTGCATGCATGCATGACTTGATATTCCTGTAATAGAAAGAGACAATATGCAAAAGGCATCCCATGATTTAGGAAGCTATTTTTAGCAGGGGGTTACATGCAAAGTTGTTTTAGAGGTTTCCCTCCAAATGCCATTTTTTCCTAGATTTTTGGCATGCACGTCATGAGACCAAACTTATTTATTCGATGCATCAGAGCTCATTCTTTCACATCGATCATGGAGCTCTAACATCCCATAGCACATCCAGGACTCTTCGGCACATCCAGCTCAGCTATTCACAGGTAATTGGCCTCAACTTGTCTTTTTCAACATTTTTGTCACTTTTTGTGTATTCATTGTGTGAGTGTTATTTGTTTGATTTCTTTGAATGCCTGCTGTCGTTTACATATATTATAGCTTTTCCTGGCTCTGTTTCAGTCTTCGTTGCTATCTCAATACTGTCACATGTGTAAAACTATTTTGCACGAATGTTCGCCCAACCGACAAACAACCTCACCCACATGCATGTTAATCTATCTGCTAAATCTTTCATTCATGTTTTGCATGCATTGTTAATCACTTCTACTATCACTTAGTGTCACCATGAATTTCATTGTCTTACTTGCTTTCAGTTGCTCGTCGGTGAGTCGGGCCAACCTTGGCCTGGTATCTGCCTTCACCAAGGTTGCATTGCCCAATCTAGGGAAGGAAGGCTCACATTCCTCTCCAGATTTGTGCATTCTTTACCAGCACTAGCCTCTAGGAGTGTTTTGCACATTTCTGGAGGATTGTGGCTTCTTGGCCCAAAAAATTGTGCAAATTTGTCCTTGGGCCAGCAGTCCTTCCCAACAGGAATTGTGCATTGTGCAATCCTAGCAGCCAGCTGCCTGACTAGATTGCACATTTCGTATATCCAATAGCCATTACAACCTCCTAGACATCCCAGACTACCTTTTGCATAGTTCTGGTAGCCATTCACCCAGCCTCTCAGTGAAATTTGCACAATCTCGCACATCAGTTCCCCAGGTATGCGCTGTGTCCTTCCAGGGATTTGCTTTGTTTTCACTGACATATTTCTTGCCATGCGTGCTACTTATTTCTAGATATTTCAGGTGTTCATCTATCTCAATGGCTTCCAAGAGGACAAGGTCTTAGGACACTGATGGTATTGCAGTTGGAGCAGCAGTTGAGTAGGTATCCTCTAATCTGTTGATCTACGAAGATACAAAGTTGTATCTAGACAAGGACATCAAACTGAAGTGGCAAGAGGTGAATGAAACATTCACAGGTGCTTTTGGGGCCTTCAGGTGTACATGAACATTCACAAGTCTGGCTTGTACTAGATTGCATGTAGATACCTTGCGTTCCCATGCGTGGACATGATTCATTGGATCGTCTCTCACACTGACCCTGAGACGATGACCTTGAACAGTGTCAGTGGGAAAAAGCTTGCAACCTTATGGGCATGAGATTATGACAAGATGTATCAGATGACCAAGCCCATGAATATCATGACTCCTCCATTCAGCTTGCCCAACGACAAATCTCACTCCAAAGACATTCTGAAGGATTGGGTATAAGAGCCAGCCTGTTTCAGGATGGCACCCAACCAAATCTATAAGACAAAGATATTGAGGAAGACATACCAATACTTGGTCATATTCACATGCCGACTAAGTGGCTAAGCAAGCACTGATACATTCCCTTAGAGTTGGGTGATCACACTGGACCAACTAGCTAAATAAGGAAGACCATGCAACTAGTCTGACATACTGGCTCACCAGCTAAAGGAACAAGTCACGAAGGATCGACAACCACTCGATGGTATGCGTGTAGAGATTTATATGTTCGCTTACATTATAGATGCAGTCTATTCCTAACATGAGTTCTCGGGCTTGGAGTGGGCATGGCCATCAATGGAGACTATTGTGAACACGTATTTCAAGTTGTTGTTCGAATGCAGTTTCAGAGGAGTGATCATATGGTTGTCCGACCATTTTGTCACCCCAATGTACAAGTTGATATTCAAATAGGATCCACCCTGCATGTCATAGGAAGTGATGAAGGCATTGCTTGGCATTGCAGATTGGTATGCCTCAACTTTTGGCACGTTCATCCAAGTGTTTAGTGTGGAGAAGTCTTCGCATGTTCTGCCAAATTTCGCCTTGGACGTGCTTGTCATGTAGGAAGTAGCGTACCACATCTCGGAAAGATTGACAACTAGACTGTAGCAGAAGAAGAAGGCACCTTGGTCTGCTCTTCCGTTGCGGATTGGGTTATATGAGATCCGGAGTATCAAGCATGTGGATGTCGAAGCAGAGCAAATGAGGAAGTATCCTTTTGACCTCTGAAGCTTCAACCCGTATGACCCATATTGCATTGTGAAGGATCATTGCGTGAGATTTCAGTTCAATTGGATCCATGGGGCATGTCATTGGGTCGAGGAGGACTCATGGAGATATTGTTACAATTCCTCTAGACCCAATGAACAGGTCGGCTTTGCCGTAGAGTGGTTAGCAAAGTAGCATGAAGAATCATCACAGAGAGAACCAATGGTAGCAACAATAGCAGTAACAGCAAAGGCAGTAGAGCCAAGCATATCTGTGCACGACAAAGGGAAGAGGAAGATTGTCGACCGCATGTAGGAAGAGAAAAAGTTGAAAGTTTCGAGCATATCCACTTGTATAACAAGTAGATATGGCTATTTAGGCGAAGAGGTAGTAGCGTGACAAGTGAATCACATGAAAGCAAAGGGGTAAGAATAGAATGGAAGAAGTAGAGAAGGAGTTGCATGAGCTGGGGGAGCAACTCCGACAAGAACAAGAGATGTGCCAACAGGAGCAGGAAGTGCAGCAACAACAAATTCAGCAAGGGGCACATCACGTGCAGATAGAAGAAGCAGCACCCGTACAAGTAGTTGATTCCTCTAAACAGATGGAATCAAGCAAACAGTGTGAACCATCGCAGGGGCAAGATTTTGTTCATGAGATAGAACAGGCACTTGAACAGTTGGATACAGACATGGAGCAGCAGGAGTTGGAATAGGATACTGACCTCATGCCTCAACACGAAGAGGTCGACTCAGCCACTTCATTGCATCCCGATGATGAGCAAGTCTCGAATGACCAAGGAAGCACTGAGATCCTTGGTGGTCAACTGGAAGTAGAGATGCACAACATCTCCTTTGAGGAATCTCATCACAGAGTTGTGTAGTCTCAGAGAGTACCAACTCTAGAGGACCAAACATCCCCTACGCAATTTGAAGAGAAAGTGGTTGTGACTGATGTGCATAAGCTACTTTGGCCAATGCAACTAGAGTGTATGTCGAAGTCACTGGCTCAAGTGTTTATTTTCTCATAGCTGATAATGAGCGAATGGCGAAGGAAATACAGGTGGCCAAGCAGGGACGAGACTTGGTGACAATGTCCGTGCGAGTTGAACTGAAGAAGGCAGTACTATATGAAGTATTGTCCTTGGACACAGTTATGTAAGCATTGTACTCCAATTTTGGTATTGTGCATCAAGTAGTCATTCATCTCCAAGGATGGCAGCAACGATGTGCGAGAAGAGCACGCATCTTGAAGAACATACATACTATTGCTGATAACATGCAAGCATGGATGATGAAGTACAAGGGAGCCCCTCTTCACTTGCCAAAGATGATGAAGGCCAATGTGATCGAGCTGCAAGCACGTATCCGGAGTCAAATCTGGAACTATGAAGACCAACTGCAACTCATCACTATCATACAGGCTTCCCATGCACGAGTATTCAAAAGCATGGAGGTTATAGTGCACACTCATGTGATACCATCATTTGGGACTCTCACCCAGTGAAGACTAAGAAGCAGGTCCGATAGGAGCTTGACTCGTACTTCGATGAGTTGATGTGCACTCCCACCAGCCCAGACTTTCCTATCAGTGCAGACATCATGTGTAAGTATGTTGCTGGTCTGGCCACACTGAAGACAATGATGCATATGCTCACATATGAGTTGGAAAAAGTAGCCTGAGCAGTGTAACCAGATACTATGGAGGCAAGGTTCAGGTTTTAGATGAATGTCACACCAGAACACACAGACACTCAAGGACTACCAATGTTGGCATCAATATGTCATTGTTGACCAACATGAGGATGTTGAGCAATTAGACTTCTATGGTTGTCTAAGTCTGAATGATGTCTAGTTTGACTTGTCCAAGCCATTGTTCACATGGGTACATGTGCATTGTAATGTTGAGTCATGTCAACTGTAAGTCAAGTTTCAAGAGTGGATGTAACAGTCATAGAGTAGGTGAAGAGTCATGAGGGTAGTTGTATGGTCAGAAAGGGGAATGTTAAGGGTCACCCCACCCTTTGCTATAAATAGTCCCTCATAACTCATTTCATAGGCTTTTGGTCAGCCAAGCTTCTACTAAGACTATCTTGAAGAAGGCTTGGACAGTATTGTAACGCGCTTTGGCTTCTCCACTGCATGGAGTTAGTACATCTCTTTGGAGGAGCAGGTGGATGTGGCTGTAGCATTCCACTATTGGGGCTAGGAGGTTTACATGGATGTATTGTATGCTTGTGACTTAAACTTCTTTATATAATAAGAGCCAACACATTTTCATGCATATGTTGTTATTGTAGTTGGACTGCTTCGGTTGTTTTAATGATATATGTTTTTTAACTTACATACTTGTGTATGAACTGATTCACATGAAATTATATGAATCTTGTTGTTAATGTGTTGCATATGTTGTTAATGTTGTCACCGTCCGTGTCGACTGCTCTGTCGGACATCAGACAAACATTTCACTTGAACCTTTCCATAGCAACTACCACACTCGTCTTAGATTGATCTGAGAGTGCTATACGTGTTATCTTACCTTGTATGATGTGACTGCCACATCTGATTGGACTGCTCCGTCGGAAGCAGTGCATTTCCTTTGTGTTGTGTGTTCCTAGCCAAGTTGGGATTGATCCCTTTCAACCTGGAACTCACCTTCACCTCCTCCCCCCTTCAAAGTGTTGGAACCTCTCATACACCTTCCTTGACTCACTGCATTAGTCACACCCTTGCTGTTGACAGAGTTATTCTACTTGTCTCTATGCGACATCACATTCAAGGCATTACCTTATGACCCACTACTGGGACTCCTGAACCAAATGGTCTGATTATTAATTGGGAGTTCTTGCCGGGAAGATCCCCTTAACATGTTGGCAGGTCCAGCACCGTCAAAGTTTCTGGTGCTAGAAGGAGGGCCTGATGACAAGTAGTGTCCTCTCATCCAGATTTGAACCTTTGCATATCTTTCATGGAGTCTTGCATTCTTCTTCCCCCGAGGTGTTTTTTGAATCGTGAAGGTGTCTCCATCTTAGGGAATCTTTTCAATCTTTTGCCCACTCACACGTATGATGGTGAAGGTGAAGCGGCTTCGCTTGAGCACTTACATAACTTTATTTCCATGATTCATGAGGAAGATGAGTTTTCTGATGAACAGGACGGTTTGCTGCTTGCATACACACTTCATGAATCTCCATTTCATCGGGTTCTCAGCCTACCGGCTGACACTGTGCACTCATTTGAGCACTTTTGTGATCTTATTGAAGATAGGTTCTATCATTTTGATCCAGACTTTCTTGACCCGGAAATTGTTACAGCAATAGAGAGCTCCACATGAATTCGTTATTGATTTTTTGGCAGTACTTCCGTGACTTGTAGTTTCAAGCTCCAAGGAGCCAGATGAAGTTTTCTTATATTTGGGACTAGTTTGAGTATTGCCTTAAGAAATATGCCCATCCTAAGAGGAAGCTTGATACCAAGCCTCACTCAACATTCTTCATTGATGGAACTGCGCAATCTCATGTGGAAGCAGGCATTGTCTCAACTGATTTTCCGCCTCCCTCTCATTCAAAAGCTCCACCACTGCTCAGTGATGTTGAGGATCATGCTCACACACCTATTCATCCTTCACACTCTCCCAACCTCACTCCACTCAATTTTCACGCAGATTTGGTTGTGAGTCCTTTGAGTTCTCATATGCATTATTTTCTTCGACCTTTATCTTCACACTCAGGTGTTCCTCCAGATGATGTTGTCTTGTGTTCGTCCATTCCAGACTCTTCACTTGTTGTGAACGAGGAACAACCCACTGACGAAGTTGGTGTTGCACAACGAACATGCATTGTCATTCATGAAGAGTATGAGTGAGAGTTGAACATCAATACTCGGTGAAGGATGACTCCCTTCCATCCGAGCCCCCTCAATTCTTTCCTAACCTCTTTGGTGAGTCTGCCATCCATTATTTTACATGTGTTTCTTCATCCATGGGTGAACCCATTGTTGATCATTCGCAGGACTCACCGAATGTTAGTCCATCATTAGACGATGGAGAGGATAAGCTATTCATTGAAGATCCACTTGATCCTTCATCTATATTTTCCGGAAAAATAGAGGATGAGTTCGTTCGCTTTTCATCTACCCCCCTGTTTGATTCATCTGATCATGAGGATGCTGAAGAATTCATTTATTTTTTTGATCGTGGTGGCCATGATCCATTTGCTTCCAATTTTGATAACGATCATGAATCTATCGGAGTTGATCTTTAGAAGCCACCGGTGTATGATGATATACCTGATGATGAAGTTGAGACACCCAAGACTGTCGAGGCACTTCATCTTGAGCTAATGGTTATGTGGGGTCCTTGCTCTCCTGGGGATAGTCTCACTTCCGATCATGAAATTGTTCAATCATCCAAGGATTCTCATCACTCATCTCTATGCATTTAAGATCCATCTCACTCACAGATCACACTTCCTCCACTCGAATTACACGATCCCATTTCTCATGCATTGGAGGAGTCTTACATTGCAAGCACTCGTTCATGACGCAAGTTATCTTTGTTTCTTTTGTTTACTTGCATGTCATAGTCAAGAGTTTGCTTATGCTTCAAAGTTGCACATAGTGTCACACAACACCATGAGAAGTCCACGGACTGTCTGTCATACACTTGCACTCACGTATTTCACATGGGCACTTTGAAACATGAAGTGTGGTTGTCTTCATTGTTATATCTTTCTTGCTTGCTGGTTCACACCATTAGGTTGCTCACAGACCGAGCCTTCACCAACATGGGTCTACCAATGCGTCAATGGCTACATTGTAAGTATCACTTCACGTGATTAGGCCCATGCACCGTTAGTATAGCAGTAGGAGTAGTGTTTGCTTTCAGTTGTTTGCTTGCATTCTTGTTTGCGTATATGCTTTGTTTGCTTGTTTGTTTTCTTGCTTCTTTACTTACCTACTTTGCTCTCACTTTCGCTTCTACTTTTTCTTTGCTTTGATGTTTGTTGGTTCATTTATTCCGTTCTTAGGTTAGCCTTACATGAAACCATGTATGACTCTTGAAGCAAGCTAGGTAAAGTACAAGAGGACTTGTAAAACTATCACTGTGTGGTTATCTGTCATCTTGCCTCTATATGATGAGCTTGTTACTCTTAGTCCATGATATGTCAGAGGAAAATAAGTACCATTCGAAGTGAACCTTGGTGTAAACACAATGCTTGTGCGCTAACTAGTGTGACCTTCTCTAGTCGATTGTTTTTGGGTTAACCCTTGTCAGATATGTCAAGTAGAGTAAGGTGAGGGGAAAACATTAACATGCACGTCAGAGATATAATAAACTACTTCTCTATTGGAACAAACTCCTTTTCTCTCAATAAGTCTTGCACAGTGAAAATGAAAAATGAAAAGTCAAAAAATTCAAAATGAAAAATAAATAAGGTGAAAGAAGAGAAAGGATTCCTGTGTAGAGAGGTGATGCAAGTAACTCCGTCGGGGTATTGACCAGGATCACTGGCAGCAGAGCCATGCTTGTGTTCCTATGTGACTCCACTGGGGTACTGTTGAGGCTTGCTGGTAGTGGAGCAACACCAAAGATGAAACTAAGACTCTGATGACTATATTGCTTGTGCACCTATATACCCCTCAATCCCAATTGAAACAATTGTGTTTCCTTGGCTTGGAATGTGTGTCAATCGACCAAGGGCTTGGCAGATGCTACATCTTACAATCAAGTTAGTGTGAAACCAAGATGAGATGAGAACTGAACAATACTTCTGGAGGTGTTAGACTTGCTTTTCACGAACAAGGTCTATGCAGAGAGCTGGAGTTCTACCAGTGTGTCGCCAAGTGTTGTAGTGGCTACAACCACCCTCCAAAATTTTTCCTTAGCCTGTTTTGGAGCCTCCCTATGAACCTTACTCAACACTTTGTCTTGATTTGTCAAGTACTCAAGCTTCAGTGTTTTCCTCACACAAAGGCAGCATGTCGATCATAGTTGATCCATCCCCCTCATGGGCTACTTACCTGGACTTGGTCCAGCTATAGGCTGAGCATTTTTCCCTTGAAAATTGCACATTTATGGAGGGAAAACTATCCTTCCCTCCACGAATTGTGCAATCCTAACTAATATCCTGCTGGCTCCATGATTACGCAATCCTGCTAGCCAACCTTCCCAATAGGATTTGCACAAATTTTCCTAGCAGTGGCCTGTTCAGCCTAGGATTTGTGCACATCTGGGCAATAGTCAGCTGCTCTACCCAGAAATTGGGCAAACCTCCCAGGTAGTCAACCCAAATCCCAGCGAGGAATGCACATTTCTCCCAAGTAGTTGAGCACTTGCAAGCATGGACAGTCTGGTTGATCAGTTCCACCTGGGACCGGGGAAAATTGACTTGCATGCATGCATGACTTGATCTTCCTAGCATAGCAAGAGACAACATGCAAAACGCATCCCATGATTTAGGGAGCTATTTTGAGCAGTCGGGGGCTACATGCAAAGTTGTTTTAGAGGTTCCCCTCCAAGTGTCGCTTTTTCCTAGAATTGTGGCATGCGCATCATGAGACAAAACCTATTTATTCGACGCATCAGAGTTCATTCATTCACATTGATCTTGGAGCTCTGACATCCCACAACACATCCAAGACTCTTCGCCACATCCGACTCAACTATTCATGGGTAAGTGGTTTGTGTGAGTGTTGGTTGCCTTTTGTGTAATTGCTTGTGCGAGGGTTGGTTGCTTGATTTCTTTGAACGCCTGCTGTCATTTTACACATATTCTAGATTTTCCTAGCTCTATTTCATTTTTCATTTCTATCTCACTACTGTTGCATGCATGAAACTGTTTTGCATGGACGTTTGCCCAAACAACGAACTACCTCACCCACATGCATGTTGATTTGTCTACTGAATCTTTCATTCATGTTTTGCATCCACTGTTAATCACTTATGTTATCACTTAGTGTCACCATGCATTTCATTCTCTTACAGGCTTTCAGTTTCCCATCGACGAGTCGGGCCAACCTTGGCCCGGTCTCTTCCTTCACCAAGGTTGCATTGTGCAATTTGGAGAAGGAAGGCTCACCTTACTCTCTAGATTTGTGCATTCTTGACCAACACTGGCTTCCAAGACTATTTTGTACATTTCTGGAGGACAGTAGCTGCTTGGCCCAAAATTTTGTGCAAATTTGTCCTTGGGCCAGGAGTCCTTCCCAGTGGGAATTGTGCATTGTGCAATCCCAGCAGCCAATGCCTGACTAGATTGCGCATTTCACAGATCCAGCAGCCATTCTAGCCTCCCAGACAGCCCAGACTACCTTTTTTGTAGTTTTGGTAGCCAATCACCTCGCTTCCCATTGAAATTTGCACAATCTCGCTTATCAGTTCCCCAGGTATGTGAGGTGTCCTTCCCGAGATTTGCTTTGTTTTCACTGAAATATTTCTTTCCATGAACGTCGCTTGTTTCTAGATCTTTTAGGTGTTCATATGTCTTAATGGCTTCCAAGAGGACAGGGTCTTAGGACACTGATGGTATTGCAGTTGGAGCAACAGGTAAGCAAGTGTCCTCTAATCTGCCGATCTACGAAGATACGAAGCTATATCTAGACAAGGGCATCAAACTGAAGTGGCAAGAGGTGAATGAAACATTCACAGGTACTTTTGGGGAAGACCTTAAGGACCTTCAGGTGTATGTGAACATTCACAAGTATGGCTTGTACCGGTTTTCATGTAGATACCCCGCGTTCCCATGCGCGGACATGATTCACCAGATCGTCTTTCACACTAACCCCGAGACGATGACCTTGAACAATGTCAGTGGGATGAAGCTTGCAACCTTCTTGGCATGAGATTATGACGAGATGTACCATATGAACGAGCCCATGACTATCATGACTCCTCCATTCAGCTTGCCCAATGGCAGAGCTCACTCCAGAGGCATTATAAAGGATTAAGTACGGGAGCCAGCCCATTTCAGGATGACACCCAACCATATCTATAAGACAAAGATATTGAGGAAGGCATGCCAATACTTGGTCATATTTGCATGCTGACTAAGTGGTCAAGCAAGCAATGAGACCTTCCCTCAAAGTTAGGTGATCGTGTTGGACCAACTGGCTAGAGAAGAAAGGCCATGCAACTAGTCTCGCATACTAGCTCACCAACTGAAGGAACAAGTCATGAAGGCTTGATAGTCACCCGATGGTATGCATGCAGAGATTTATATGTCTTCTTACATTCTAGATGGAGTCTATTCTCCACATGAGTTCTTGGGCTTGGAGTGGGCATGGTCATCGGTGGAGACTGTTTTGAACATGTATTTCAAGTTGTTGTCTGAATGCAGTTTCAGAGGAGTGATCATACAGTTGTCCAACCATTTTGTCACCCCATTGTATAGGTTGATATTCAAACGGGATCCATCCTGCATGTCACAGGAAGCGATGAAGGCATTGCTAGGCATTACAGATTAGTATGCCTCACCATCCAGTACATTCATCCGAGTGTTTAGTGCGAGGAATTATCCACATGTTCTGCAAAAGTTCGCCTTGGACGTGCTTGTCATGCAGGAAGTAGCATACCACATCTCGACAAGATTGAAAGCTAGACAACAGCGGAAGAAGAAGGCACCTTTGCTCGCTCTTCCATTGCAAATTGGGTTATATGAGATCCGAAGTATCAAGCAAGCGGATGTCGAAGAAGATCAGATGAGGAAGTATCCTTTCGACCTCTGAAGCTTCAACTAGATCCATGGGGCATGTCATTGGGTCAAGGAGGACTCATGGAGATAGTGTTACAATTCCTCCTGACCCAATGAATAGGTCATCTTCATCGTAGAGTGGTTAGCAAAGTAGCATGAAGCCGCATAATAGAGAGCACCAATAGTAGCAACAGTAGCAGTAGCAGAAGAAGCAGCAGAGCCAAGCATACATGTGTGCGATAAAGAGAAGAGGAAGATTGTTGACCGCATGTAGGAAGAGCAAAGATGCAAGTTTTGAGGAGATCCACTTGTATAAAAATTAGCTATGGCTATTGAGGCGAAGAGACAGTAGCGCGACAAGCAAACCGCACAAAGGCAAAGGGATAAGAAGAGAATGGAAGAAGTAGAGAAGGAGTTGCATGAGCTGGGGGAGCAACTCTAGAAAGAACAAGAGCTGCGCCAATAGGAGAAGGAACTTCTGTAGCAGCAGATTCAACAGGGGGTGCATCATGTGCAGACAGACGAAGAAACTCCCATACAAGTATTTGATTCATTTGAACAGATGGCATCAGGCAAACAGGGTGAACCATCATAGGGGCAAGACTTTGCTCATGAGATAGAACATGAGCTTGAATAGTTTGATGTAGACATGGAGCAGCAAGTGTTGGAACAGGATACCAACCTGATGCCTCACCACAAAGAGGTCAATTCACTCGCTTCATTACATCCCGATGATGAGAAAGTCTTGAATGACCAAGGAGGCACTGAGATCCGTGGTGGTTAACCGAAAGTAGAGATGTGCAACATCTCCTTTGACGAAGCTCATCACAGAGTTTTTCAGTTTCAGAGAGTACCAACTCCGGAGGACCAAACATCCCCTGTGCAATTTCAAGAGCAATTGATTGTGACTGATGTGCACAAGCATCTAGCTGCTTTGGCCAATGCAACTAGAGTGTATGCCAAAGCCACTAGCTCAAGTTTTGATTTCCTCATAGCTGAGAATGAGAGAATGGTGAAGGAACTACAGGTGGCCAAGCAGGGAGGAGACTTGGTGACAATGTCTGCCTGAGATGAATTGAAGAAGGCAATACTAGTTGAAGTATTGTCCTTGGACATAGTTATTCAAGCATTGTACTCCAAGTTTGGTATCGGGCATCAAACAATCATTCATTTCCAAGGATGGCAGCAGCGATGTGTGAGAAGAGTATGCATCTTGAAGAACATACATACTGTTGTTGATAACATGCAAGCATGGACGATAAAGTACAAGGGAACCTCGCTTCACTTGCCAAAGATGATGAAGGCCAATGCGGTCGAGCTGCAAGCACATATCCAGAGTCAGATCGAGAACTATGAAGACCTATCGCAACTCATCACTAGTGTACAGGCTTCCCATGCTCAAGTATTCAAAAGCATGGAGGTTATAGTGCACTCTCATGTGATCCCATCACTTGGGACTCTCACCCAGGCAAAGACCAAGAAGCATGTTCGACAGGATCTTGACTCGTAGTTCGACGAGTTGATGCGCACTGCCACCAGCCCAGACTTGCCTATAAATGCAAACATCATGCACAAGTACATTGCTAGTTCGGACACACTAGAGACAATGATGCACATGCTCACAGACGAGTTGTACAGAGGAGCCTGAGCAGTGAACCCAGATTCTATGGAGGCAAGGTTCAAGTTTCAGATATATGTCACAATAGAACACACAGGCACTCTCACAGACTACCAATCTTGGCATCAATATGTCACTGTTGATCAGCATGAGGATGTCGAGCAGTTGAACTTGTATGGTTTTCTAAGTCCAAATGATGTCTAGTTTGGCTTGTCCAAGCCATTGTTCACATGGGTACATGTGCATTGTAATGTTGAGTAATGTCAAGCGTAAGTCAAGTTTCAAGAGTGGATGTAATAGTCATAGAGTAGGTGAGGAGTCATGAGAGTAGTTGAATGGTCACAAAGGGGAATGTCAAGGGTCACCCCACCCTTTGCTATAAATAGTCCCTCATAACTCATTGTATAGGCTTTTGGTCAGCCAAGCTTCTACTAAGACTATCTTGAAGAAGTATTGGACAGTATTGTAACACGCCTTGGCTTCTCCATTGCACGGAGCTTGTACATCTCTTTAGAGGAGCAGGCGTATGTGGATATAACATTCCATTGTTGGGGCTAGCAGGTTTACATGATGTATTGCATGATTGTGACTTACACTTCCTTATATAATAAGAGCCAACACATTTTCATGCATATGTTGTTATTGTAGTTGGATTGCTCTTTTTGATGATATATGTTGTTTAACTTACGTACTTGTGTATGAACTGATTCACATGCAATTATATGAATATTGTTGTTAATGTGTTTCATATGTTGTTAATGTTGTCACCATTTGTGTCGACTGCTCTGCCGAACATCAGATAGACCTTTCACTTGAACCTTGACATAACAACAATTGCAATCGTCTCGGACTAATCCGTGAGTGATGTACGTGTTATCTTACCTTGTATGATGTGACTGCTGCATCCGAGTGGACTGCTCCGTCGGAAGCTATGCATGTCCTTTGTGTTGTGTGTTCCTAGTCTAGTTGGGATTGATCCCTTTCAATCTGGAACTCACCTTCACCTCCTTCCCCCTTCGAAGTGTTGGAACCTCTCATACACCTTCCTTGACTCACTACATTATTCACACCCTTGTTGCTGATAGAGTAATTCTACTTGCCTCTGTGCAACATCGCGGTCAAGGCATTATCTTACAACCCACTGCTAGGACTCCTACACCAAACGGTCTAAGGTCTAATTGGGACTTCTTACTGGGGATATCCCCTTGACATGTTGGCAGGTCCAACACCGCCAACACAAGGCCACCCACATAAAAATTCATAGTTTTTTAATTATGATGCACATGGATCCTTTCAGCCATGATAATATAGAGAGGAATGTACAAAGGATGAACACTTCAAGGAGCTGTTTCAACAATTATAGAGTTGGAGTCATGCAAATAATGGAGACAACATAATTAATTGTCATCTCTAGAATGGGTTACTCTATTGGTTGGACAAGCTTCCTATTTGTAAAGGTGAATGACTATAGCTAATAAAAGAGGCGTACACCTCCAAGGTTGTAGGGATTTTTTTTGTGCAGAAGAGAGTGGCCAACTTACAAAGGTATGTATACAAGCCCATAATGTAGGAATATGTAGCGAGGTTCATTACAGGATGTACACTTTTTGTACTAGTAAACTTATTAATAGGAAATAATGTTTATACCATCCCTTATTTGACCCAATTGTCCTTGGAAAAGCATTTCCATGGACTTTCTGGGACATTTACCAATAAATAAGAAGGGACATGACTACCTACTCATGGTAGTTGACATGTTCAACAACATGTGTGTTCTCATGCCTTGTAAAAATATCATCAAAGAGAAAGAAGCAAAAAACTTGTTCTTTGAATAGGTATGCATGCACTTTGGGTTACCAGTGAGCATGATTTTAGATAAGAACACTAGATTTATCAATGCATTTTGGACTACATCTGAGATGGAAACAAAGCTAAATATGTCTACAAAATTCCATTTGCTAACGGATGGGAAATAAAAAGTAGTTAACATGACCTTGGTGCATCTTTTGAGGGGTTACAATTAGAAGCACCTAGAGACTTGGGATGAAATATGGTCTATATAAAATAGTATTATAATAGAGAAGTCCACACTTCTACTAGTAAGTCCCCATTTGAAACTTGTTTTAGATATTTTCCACCTTCAACTTAGATGTTGTATATGAATAGCAAGGAGCAATGAGGGAGGATATCACAAGGGATGCTTTAAGAGTAGAAAACATTGTTGAGAAGATTAGGTAAATCCATTTTCAAGTATTGGAGATGTTGAATAAGTCATAAGAAAAATACAAAGCTAGGCATGATCAACACAAAACAAAAAAATAATTTAGAGTGGGAGACAAATTATAGTTGTAGTTGAACAAGGAGAGGCAATAGGGTCCTCGTAAAAAAATTAAGGCTCTACAAGATGGTCCTTTTAAGATACTGGAAAAGGTGAGAGTTAATGCCTATATATTTAGTTTGCATCCATACATGCATATTTACTTGGTGGTGAATGTGGAAAATATTAAAATCTATGATCCTTCCATGTTGGATCAAGAAGAGGAGTGGGTCCCATGTTCCACATAGGATTTAACTCCATATTCACAGGTAGATTTGATAGACTATATAATTTTGCAAAAGAGATCTAGAAACACAAGAAAAGGGTAGCATAATATTTGGTAGAAATGACAACTTACAAGCAAAGCGAAGTGGTAAACTAGGGAGAAGGTAAAGGAAAATTTAACTCACCTCATCAATAAAATCTTTTGTTGACAAAAATTGGTATTAAAATGTAGGAACACTCATCCTATCAAAAATCGATCGTCCTATGACCCTTTTCAAGTTAACAAAATGGGTCTTTAAAGGTAAAATAATTTTTACAATCTCTTCAAGATAGTGAGTTAAGTTTCCACATGAACTTAAAAGAGAAACAAATTCACATGCATCTCAAAATGGTAAGCATGAAGAGAAGAAACCAACATTTGGTAATGGAGTTCACCCCTCCTGGGCTACATCTTCGAGCCCGCTCCAACAACTAGACTGCTATATTGATTTCAACAACAAATGAGTATATACAACTTGTTGACAGTAGAGTGGCTTGTTTCCCCTACAAAGAAACATTCTCCTATAGAGAATTCTCACTCAGAAAGATGAATCCCTACAACAATTCATAAAAATGTCAACTTAAAAAGGACTCTCACACAATAGGTCCTTATACTCCTCCTGAAATCAAAAGCATAAACATGCAACTCCTTCACAATGAAGAGTTGAAAATGGATTTTCTCCTTAACACATTGAGAAAATACTAAAAGGATCTGCTCTATTGAGGTAACAGTTGCTACAGATGAAACTAGAAGGTTGGAAAACCTCTAACTAGGTTCTTTCCATGCTCAAATATGCCTCCATAATTCTTCAAAATTGTATATGTCTCTAGCACTAAATGACTTGATTATGCAAAAAGTCCATCATAAAGTTCTCAAATCATAAAAATGAGGTTTTCATTGAGTCTAGGACGCTCAAAAACCCCCATCTAGGCTCTTTGTGAGCTCAAAAGGGTTAAAAATTGAGCAAGATATGCTTCTGCAAGCCAAGGTCTGCTATCCGTCCTACAAATTGGCAAAACTTGCTAACTGCGTGATGATTTCACCCTTTACACAGTCCGTCAAGCCACAATTTCTCCCAAGACTGGTGAGCTTCCCCCCACAAAAGGTGAAATTTGTCACTTTATTAATTTTTCTAATAACCCCTATGCATCACTTCAGGGTCACGTGGCAACCATAGAGTCGGGGGCCAAGGCCAACTGCCCACCCCTGTTGGTTTCACTCCTGCTTCATCGGGATAAGGTCACATTGGTTGATGTGGCCGGAGGCCAGGGCCAACTTCCTGCCCCCCCTGGCTAGGCCCTCACCTTGTTCGTCATTGGTCATAACGGTTGTCAAGATATGGGGGCTAGGGCTTATCTACCCGACCCCTCCACCTAATTCTCCATCTGTGGTTGTATGGGCTCCTAGAGCTCATGACTCCGCCCAACTCCCCTTTGTGGCACCGATGGTCCTATGTACTATGCATATGGCTTGGGGCTAGAGCCAAGTGCCCCGCCCCCCTTCTTCTAACACCTACGCCATGAGATTGTGGTATCGTCGTGACCAGGGGCTAGGGCTACCACCCAACCCCTCATCCCAAATGCCAAAACGATTCAACATTAAATATAACTGATGGTCTATACCTGTTAAGAACTTGTACAATGGTGTGAAGGTTGGGCATTGAACTCTACCTCGACAGGTCGAGGGGTTGAACCCTACCAAGTCCTTCAGTCTCATTATAAAAAATTTGGCCAAATATGGGGCACCACATGGCACCCTCTCACTGGGCCACCTCAAACTAAACAAACCAACCAAAACATGGAAAATGCAACTTGTACGGTGATGACACGTGTCAAGACCTAATTGGTCCACTACTAACCGTACCATGCATAGTCATCTGATGATGTCAATTGTACAGATTTCCCAATCAGCAGCCCGATCAATCTTGTTGTTGAATTTTTTAGCTGTTAATCAAAAACTTCAGAATGCCTTAACTTCTTCATAGGATGTCGGATTGAGGCGATTCAAGCATCGTTGGAATTAGGATGACGAACACTATGACTTGTCCCTAGTTTTGGAAGATTCCAAGCATTTTAATTTTTGAGCCTATTTTTTTTATCTTTGGATCATACCTCCCCACTAGGAACTTTTGGACCTCCAAAAGTCTATTTTGAATCAATAAATAAGTGAGGAAAAATCTCATTAACTTTACCGATCTCAATCCTTCTTGTTTTGTTTGAATTGGTTCCTTTGAGCTCCAATCAAGGTACTTCACCATGCTGCTGCATGAAGTCCTTATCTTCCTGTCAAGAATTGTATCTTGCTGCATTTCTTTTGAACATGCAGGAACAAAAACTTTGATGGATGGAATTTGAACATTTCTCCAAAACCATATTTCTTTGGCTCAAACAAACTTCACCTTGAAGTCCTTCCTTTCTTAACCCAAACTTGATTTTCCACCTGGAAATCATAAGCAACTCAATTCTTTCCATGCACTGATTTATACTTTTATTTGTTGTCTTCAAGCTACACTTATACTCTTAAATGCATTGGCTACATTTATTCAATGGCATGCTTATCTTTGTCCACATAATCATGGTCATCTTTTGCACAATCTTTACCAAATATTAAATTCAAAAACAAGCTTCATATATAAACACTTGTATAAGTGAGTGCTTGACACAACTATAGACATACTGGATAAAATACAAATTCTCATCCCAAAAGTCCCCGAAAGAAATGGACTCATTGTCAAGCCAAAATAGCATGACATGCCAAAGAAAACACATTTGTTGTAGATAAGTGATTGTACATGATTTCACTTTACAAAGTACCCAAACATGAATATACATCAAGTAATTACAATTTTACAAAGAAAGCAAATTGTACAAAATAGTCTACTTAAGCCAACCACCTTTACCAATAGGCACATAAGGAGAATCTTTCAGATGTTGACAAAAATCACAAGCATCATTCTCAACATAGGGTCCATATCTTGTGTATGAACCATGCCCACAAATTGGCTTCATCTTGGAGGGTTTATTTGCTACTTCTAGAATGGAACTCTCACCAATCTATTCCTCCACTACATGATGCAACTATAGGTGCATTTGCATTTTCTCCTCCTTTGCAATTTCAAGAAATATCCTTAGTGAAACATTATCCATTCGAAGAGATATATTATTCTCCAACTCTTGGAGTCTTTCACACTTCAGTTTCTTTCCCATACTTGAAACTTAGTCATAACCTTCTCCAATACCACCTGATTTGAAAACGGAGGAACACTCCTCCTATAAACAGCGGATTGTCCTATGACACTTTTCAAGTTAACAAAATGGGTCTTTAAAGGTAAAATAAGTTTCACAATCTCTTCAAGATAGTGAGTTAAGTTTTCACATGAACTTAAAAGAGAAACAAATTGACATGCATCTCAAAATGATAAACATGAAGAGAAAAAACCAACATTTTATAACAAAGTTCACCCCTCCTGTGTACATCTTTGAGCCTGCTCCAACAACTAGACTGGCATATTGATTTCAACAACAAATGAGTACATACAACTTGTTGAAAATAGAGTGGCTTGTTTCTCCTACAAAGAAACACTCTCCTACAAATAATTCTCACTCAGAAAGATGACTCCCTATAGCAATTCATAAAAATGTCAACTTTAAAAGGACTTTCACACAATAGGTCCTTGTACTCCTCCTGAAATCAAAAGCATAAACATGCAACTCCTTCACAATGAAGAGTTGAAAATGGAGTTTCTCATTTAAACATTGAGAAAATACTAAAAATAGCTACACTATTGAAGTAACAATTACTGTAGATGAAACTGGAAGGCTGAAAAACCTCTAACTAGGCTATCTCCATACTCAAATATGCCTCCATACTGCTTCAAAATTGTCTCTGCCTCTAGCACTAAAAGACTTGATTCTACAAAATGTCTATCATAAAGAACTCAAATCATAAAATTGAAGTTGTGATTATGTCCAGGATGATCAAAAACCCCCATATAGGCTCTTATTGAGCTCCAAAAGGTTAAAAATTGAACAAGATATGCTTCTCCAAGCCAAGCTCTACTATATGTCTTGCAAATTAGCAAAATCAACTAACTGTGCGACGATTTCGCCCTTTACACAGTCCGCTGAGTGACGATTTCGTTGTGACCAGCGAGATTCCCGCCGTAAAATGTGTAATTTTTCACTTAATTAATTTTTCCAATAACCCCTATGTGTTGAATCAAGGTCATGTGGCGCCCATAGGGAGAGGGTCGGCCAAATGCTCACCGCCACTGATTTAACTCGCTCCATTAGGATAGGGTCACATTGGGTTGACGTGGATGGGGGTCGGTGCTGACTATCAACCCCCTTCGACTAAGCCTGTGCCTTGTTCGTCGTTGGTCATAATAGTTTCTGAGAACTAGGGGCCAGGGCTTATCCTTCGGACCCATCCGCCTAGCTCTATGCCCTCGGTTGTATGGGCTCCCATATGACCAGGGTTGGAGCTCACGACTCTACCAAGCTCCCCTTCATGAAGTTGATGGTCTTATGGGCTATGCATATGGCTTGGGTCTAGGGACAAGTGCCCTACCCCCCTTCTCCCAACTCCTGCGCCATGGGCATGTGGTACCATCGTGAATAGGGCCAGGGCCACCAGCTAACCCCTCCTCCCAAATTCCAAAACCCTTCAACATTAAATATAATTGGAAGTCTATAACTGTTAAGAACTTGTGTAATGGTGTGATGGTTGGGCGTTGAACTGTGTTGTGGCAGGTTGAGGGGTTGATCCCCGTCGAGGCCTTCAAGCCTATTATAAAAAATTTGGCCAACCACGGGGCGCCACGTGGCACCCTCTCATTGGGCCACATGTGGACTCTGATTGGGCCACATCAAACTGTGCGAACCAACCAAAATGTGCCAAATGAAACTTGTACGGTGATGCCACATGTCAAGACTTGATTGGTACACCATTGACCGTACCCTACACAATCATCTGATGACTTTAGTTGTACAAACTACCCAGTTAGAAGCCGAGTCAATCCTGTTATTGACTTTTTTAATTGTTGATCAAAAACTTCATAGCACCATAACTTCTTCATACAATGTCATATTGATGTGATTCAAGCATTCTTGGAATCACGACAATGAACACTATGAATTGGTAGTAGATTTGGGAGATTATGAGCACTTTCATCTTTAGCCTATTTTTTATCTTCGAATCAAAAATCTTCCAAAAATGGGTAGGTATGATCTTGATTGGACCATTATATTATTTTTCGTCCATATTGATGTTGTTAAAGCACAAAAAATGGAGGAATCATCTTGCAAAATAAGTTTATTTCCAGGACCTAGTTTGAAGAATTGGGTCTAAAACATTTTTGGGGCATTTTTTGGCCTTAAATGATATTTTTGTGGGGTAAAAATTTCCCACTTACACATTAGACCTCATGTTGATATTGTACACTTTGAAACCTTTCCAATGTTGTGCAAGAATCACATCAATTGGAGTTTGAATGTTTAAGTCAAGCCTCTCACAGGTTGACATATCATGATCAACCACCATGATTTAAGAGGATCCATGTCAACCCCATTACTCATGCTAAAGGGGCTAGCCACATGGGGAATATAAAAATTACACTATAAGGGTCAAACTTGTAACTCTATTTGAGAGTTGAAGGAATCAAATATGGTTCCTAGTTCACTATCAGGTGATGTTATCACTAGGCCACTAAGAGGAAAAGGGGTTCCATTCATTTCAATTGTATCTTGTTCCCTAGTAACGCAAAATAATTAGGAGCAAGAATAAGAGAACATAACTTAGGGGTTTTAGTGTTATGTAGCAAACTAAAAGGTGGGAAGTCTTAGGCAACACTAGAGAGAGTTCCTTCTCATTTGTACTTCCATTATTTCTATTCCAGAGAAAGAGAGAGTAGAGCAACCTCACCTTCCAACTAAGTTTTCTCCCGTAAGGGTTTCCCAAAGCATATCTTGTGTTCATTATGGTTGGTGAGTGATTGTATTATATTTCTCCCTATGTTGAATGTTGTGTTTTCATTGATGACAATAGGATGTCATTGATGTCAAAGGTGATGTCTTAGATAACAAAAATATCATTTACGAAGCAGCAAGACTCTTTATGAATAAGTATGACAGTTATATATCTTATAGGTTCTCATCAAGTGAAGTTAAAGTTGGTTGAATTTATTTGAGTTTTTCATGAAATTATGGTGCTATAATGATCCTATAAACAACATTATTATGTAGGTTTATTTTATACCTTTTCAATGATATATCCTGATTTGAGAAACTCCTCATGGATGGGAAGTTATGGCCATTTGAAGTTCGATGGTTATGAAGGGTCCAAACAATATAGAAAAAACCAAAAACGTTTAAGTGTTAAAGAGTGTGCACCTTTTGGGCACATCCATGGTCCATTGACTCCACCAATGGTGGATCTCCAAAAAACATGCATGACATCTAACCTCATTAAATATTTTGCATCTTTTGCAGATTGAACACATTTGACAATGAAAGTAAAGACTAAAAGGTGAATGGAACGAAAACTTGCATGACATTTAACAAGCCTCTAACCTACCACGGTGGTCCCACAAAATGACACATGGTGAGATCACAATGGATCATATTAATGATTAGGAAAGCACAGGGAAATCTAGGAGTGGCTCACATTGATTACTAGATTGACACATGGTAGACACATGGCACTCTAGGAATGGCTCACATTGATGACTAGACTGACACATGGTAGACACATGGAAAACACATGGAGAGCTCAAGGTAACTCATGCTAGTGATGAGGTAGAAACATGGTGATCTCGGAGTAGCCCACACTGATAATGAGGAAGACACATGGTAAGCCAAAAGTGGCATATCCATATGACTAGACTGACACTTAATGACTCAACAATGTGACAAGTGGAACATGCAAATTGGCCCAACATGATGATTTAACAACCTTGACACATGGAAAAATATTACAAGCTACCTGTACACGTGGAATTATATGCTATTTGATGACATAAACATGCTAATGTGGCATCACCATGAGCTATCATGTGGTAGGAACAAGTGACACAATTTTGTTGGTAGAAAGTTTAACAAATCAGTGACACACATCACCCCTCACGGGATACCCCGCGACATAATGACATCATGTTGATTCCATCATACGACTAACCAAGTACCTTTAGGGACCCGGTCATAGAGCCTGGTCACATGGGACCAAGGTTCTAAGATTAAGAAGTAGAGTTAAAGCACTAACCAGAGCATGGTCACATGGTAGGACCAACCGCGGTCATATGGTGGAAGCAACAATTGTACGGGATAGATTTAAGGTTGCATGGTAGGGAAAACACTGGTAATATAGCGAAATGAATAATTGTATGAGTTAAAGTCACATGGTAGAGGCCTATCCCTCCATTACATGGTTCACAATTTAATGGACATCAACCCTATTATACAAGCCAAGGCCATGTGCCTTTTGGTTGGCCCTCAACAAGCCTAGATCATGGAACCACTATAAATATGTGCCCAAGATACTCGATTTAACAACCTGTGATCAGGAAATGTATTGGTAGTTCATGACGTCTTAGTCTCATGAACTGAAATGTTTGAATTTTTGTTTGGTTAAGGAGTGTTGTGATGAGGCTTCTTGTTTTGTTCATTTTATTGGTTGGCCATGATTCAAACCCATATGGTTAACCTTTGACATTTCCATAGTATAATATAGTGATGATAACATGGTAGAATCCATGTCGTCATTTGTATACTAGTTTATATAATAAGTTAGCACACATAGTTACACAGTGTAACTATATTTGCACGAGGGTTTCTACCCCCACTCAAGTTTCGAGTTGCGATGAATACAAGTTCAGGTGTGTTGATTTAAAAGCACTACATATAGCTTGGTTGGTGGTGGGTTTGTCTTGTATTGGTCGAGACCTTGGTTTGAGTCTCAACAACAGTCAGGTCAACGCAATATCATTTTATTATATGGGAAGAATGATTAATAGATCGACTGTGAAAATTATGTCACATTGGTGATGGAATTTTGGAATTTTGTAGAAGCATGCCTAAAAATGGGAATTCTATAGAATGCTTAAATTAATGTATGGTTTAATTTGGTTTTTATGGGTTTTTTGGCTCATTATTTGTCCAAATTGGATTCTAGAAGGAGGTTGATCAAGGATTAGAGGTGGACGCTTCTAAAGTCTTGGAAAACTTTGTTGACAAACATTTGATGATCATAATCCCTATTTTGTGTTTTGAAGGTCTATGTGCAGGTTGGAGTGGTTTTGAATACATGATGAATACTAGTTTAGAGAAGGGTTATGTGTGACGAGATTGATGAACAAGTGTGGACAACAACATGAAAGCTAGTGGAAGTAGTTTATATGAAAGTTTGTGGCAGTGATTGATAGTGGATTGAAGTGAAAATGGTTGAACGTGTTGTGGATTAATTGACAATGATTGCATATTATGACATATTTTGTAGTGATAAGGATTGACAGTGATTGCAGGTTGTGTTTTATTTTATTTTTACTTATGATTCAGTAATTAACAACCTTATATGATGACGGTGGACCGAATTTGAAAACGATATGAAATAGAGGTCCACAAGGAGTTGAAGCAGGAGGTGTGTTCCTCCACTTAGGTTGGAGCCTTCCCATCATTGAGGTTGGAGCCTCAATCAGGTTGGATCCTAGAGTAGGTTGGAGCCCACTCAAGATCAAGGTTGGTGCCTAAATTAGGTGGTAGCCTACAATGAGTAGCTACTTACATTGTTTTGAGGTTTGTGCCTCAATTAGGTTGTAGTCTATCAGAAGTGGACACTTTCATATCTTAGGTGTGGTTTCCTTCAACAGGTTGTAGCCCGCAAAATATATGTAATTAATTGAAGATAAAGAAGAAGAAGATTTGTGGCTTTATCCCATATGGGTTTCCACATAAAATCTTGTGTCTCTTATGATGTGATGACTTCTTGATATGTTATTGATATGATGGTAACTTGATGATGCATTGTTGTAGTTGATGATATGATGCTTATGGCTACGATTCATTACTATATTTATTGTTTGATTATGAAAGGCTGTGAAATGGAAAAATTGATCTCACATAAATTCACCCCCCCTTTAATGTGGCCTTTGGGACAACAAGTGGTATCAGAACAGATCATCTTTATTAATAGTTGACTATTTGAAGATGGACCTAAGGAATCATGGCAAGTTGGATTTATATACAAACTTTTTCATGATCTTAGAACTTGTGTTGGAGGAGTTTAAACATAAATGTGAAATATTGAAAAAACATCTTGATGAAGTTAAGGAGTAGCTAGATGAATCAGAAAGGTAGTTAAGAGAGAATAATGACACAATCACCCATCAAAAGGAAGAAGTAGTTGTAGCAAAGCATTCAGCCAAGATAATTTAGGAATATATCCAAGCCAAGAAGCAATACCCCAATTACCATATATTCTTTTATGGTTATTTATTTCTATGTCATGCATTTGGTCACAAGGAATTACTTGTAATAATTCTCTATGCCATAATTCTAAACACAAGGCCATGAACTGTAAGGTCACTCAAGAAGAGAAAAAATGTCCACCTAATGTATGGAAGGAGAAAGAAGAAAAGTGTGACCTCATATTATATTCTCAAAAGAAAAATAATAAGTGGTATGTCGACAGTGGTTTTTCAAGACATATGTTACGGGATTAAAGAAAGTTTATCAACATCAGGGAGATAGAAGGAGGAAAAGTAAATTTTGGAAACAATGCATCTGCTAGAATCGTTGAAAAAGGAACTACTACCATTGATAATGGAAGAACCAAATCTTAGGATGTTTTGTTCATAGGAGGATTAAAGCATAATCTTTTGAGTGTCATTCAAAAATGTGATCAAGTTTTTTATGTCATTTTTAACTCCAAGATGTGTGAGATTTGAAAGTCAAATATAGGAAAACTGGTAGGAAAAGCTATCGGGACCAACACACACACACACTTGATGAATCAAAGAAAAACTATAGTGAAAAGATGAAAGAGGATAAAATTGTCTCTCATTTTCTTCAAATAGACAATGCCATTAACTCCACTATAGGTCTTGACAAAGAAGAAGCCAAGTTTGTTCAGATGTTCAAAGGTAAGCTTCCTTTCAAATGTTTTGAATGTGGAAGGATAGGTCATTATGCATCGAAATTTCCTTATGCCAAGATGAATAATAGTGATGATGAGTCAATATTAAAATATAAGCATCAAAAGAATAACTAAGTCAGTACGAGGAAAAACTTTTATTCAAAAGAACAAAGTGTCTGTGAAAGCAATGAAGGTGTGGCTGATTAAGGAAGGGGTGAAATACTATTCATTATTGAGTCTAAAGAACCTAATGTAGAAATAGACTACGAGGGAGAAATTAGAAGTGCAATAAGAGAAGTAAATATCCTTAGAAAGAAGGAAGGTCAAATAATGTAGTAACTTCAAGACAAGAACCCGAATGAAGACATGATTCTTGCTCTCAAATTCCAACTAGGAGAAGAAAAAAGGGTAAAGGAATTTACGTCTAAGCAACTAAATGAGAAGGAAATAATACGTGAAATACTAGAAGAGGAAGTTGTCCTCTTGAGGGAATAATTGGAGCAACTCAAATCCACAAAGGGACTGAATCCATAGATCACAATCTCATCATACAAAGGTCCCCTCTTATTAAGACATGTCTAGATTATCCACAAATTATCAAGGAAATTGGGAGGCACACAAGAACAATGGATCCTCAAGCTCATCAAATGAAAATCACTCTAAGAGGCTTAATCATACATTCATAGCATCCAACAATAGCTCTCTTGAAGATCCAAAGAAAGGGATAAACCAAGCTAATCATGGACATTTTGATGTCTCTCACAAAATTTCTAGGAAGGACCAAAGTACAAGGAACCATAATGAAGAGAAAGAATCCATAAGAAGAAATAATATAGGCATTGAAAATAAACAAATAGGTATGTCTCCTCACAAAGCATCCACAAGCAACAATGAAACAAGTGTGAAAATCAACAAAGTAACATGGCTTCTCCAAGGAATAACTTTAGAAGATCAAGATCTCCTTCAATGTCCAGGTATCAAAATAAGTTCTTTGGTAATTGTTTCACATGCACAAAGTTTGGCCACAAAGCATAGGATTGCAGGACCTATGATATTGTGAGATATAGAGGATATTATCAGGTGCCTAGATGGGGGCATGTGGTGCAAATTAAAGGCATTCCTTAGCCATTTTTGTAGATAAATTCAAATCTTGAGTGTTACATATGTCACGATGAGAGTCATATCATATGAGACTGTAGACTCAACTCAAGAGTTCAACAAAGAGGGATTTCCTATCAATGTAAGAAGATGGATAAGAGGTCAAGAAGGACCTCAATAAGATCATATTTCTCACATCTAATTCCTCGATGAAGTCTTCTTCAATAATACCATATATTGGATCAAAACTTCAAGAAGCAATTGTATTCAAGTAAAATGAGCACAATGAAGACAACATATGAACAATAATAAGGGAAATTAGAGAATGCAAGTGGCATTGTATCAGGGGGAGACTTTAAAGGTGTAGGAAAAATTGTAAGAAACATTGGAAGAAGGAAACTTCAGTCAAAGCTACAAAGAGCATATGATCTCAATGGGATGTTTTATTCAAATGGTAGCATGATAGCAGGAAGGAAACATGGCTCAATTAGGTCCATAAGATCATATAGGAACATGTACTTATAAATGAAAAATCATGTTTAATTCATTGCAGGTTTGATAGACATTTGTTACCCTTTTCCATTGATTTCAAAGGGGTGTAGATTGCAAAAATTGATACAAAGGAGATGGAGCATCGTTGTAGTAAAAAAAGGTGGAGATTTTTGTGTTGGAGGTCATACATCAAATCATCATCAATGTCTAAGGGTGTTTCCATCAATGACAAAGGGGGATATTTTTGCACATTGTATCATTATTGATAACAACATGATGTCATTGTTTTCAAAGGGGATGCACGAGATAGCAATATCATCATTTATGAAGCATCTAGACTCTCTATGTAGTATGACAACTAGATATCTTACAGTTTCTTATCAAGTGAAGTTAAATGTGCTTGAAGTTATCTGAGTTTTTTTATGGATTTATGGTGCCTTAATGATCCTATAAACAACATAATTACATAGTTCTCATCGATACTTTTCCAATGGTATAGCCTTCTCTAGAAAAATTCTCCTGGATGAGAAATTATGGTCATTTGAAGGTCAACAAGTGTGAAGCATCCAAAGACTGTAGAACAAAACCTAAACATTTTTGTTAAGAGTGTGCACCTTTTGGGTGTATCCATTGTCCACTAACTCAGTAAACAATAGATCTCTGTAGAACATGCACAACATTTAACCTTATTAAATATCGTGCATATTTCATAGATTGAATGAATTTAATAAAGGAAGTAGAGATTGAAAGGAAGAAGGAATAACAATTTTCATGAAAATTAACAAGCCCCTAACCCACCATGATGGTCCCACAAAATGACACATGGAAAGCCTATAATGGATCAGATTTATGATTGGGCAAACACATGGCAAGCTTGGCTCACATTGATGACTAAACTGACACATGGAAGACACATGGTGAGCCAAGAATGACTCACGTTGATTATACTGACACATGGAAGACACATGGCAGGCCAAAGGTAACCCACGTTGACGACGAGGAGGACACATGTAAAGCTTGGAGTAGCCGACGTTGATAATGAGGTAAACACATTGCAATCCCGGAGTGGCATATCCATATGGCTAGACTAACATATAATGACTCAACGGGGTGATAAGTGGCACATGTAGATTGACACACAATGATGATTTGGTAGCCTTGACACATGGAAAAATATTACAGGCTACTTGTACGCCTAGCATGACATGTCATTTAATGATGTCAAAATGCTAATGTGGCATCACTAGGAGTTTCCATGTGGCAGGGAAAAATGGCATGTTTTGGTTGGAAGAAGGTCAAAAAATGGGTGACATGTGGCACCCCTCACGGGCTGCCATGTGGCATGATGACTTCATATTGATGTCTGTTGGAAAATCCATAGAGATGGTTGATCCAGGTGGATCTCTAAAGTACCAGTGGAATGGAGAAAAGGCTCAAAATTCAAAGTGGAAAAATCTCAAGAAACTTAGCATTATACCAAATTGCTCGTCACCAAAATCCCAACAATGTGAACGACGCTCAAATTCGAGCTCGTATGGAGGAGATAGAGCTAGTAAAAGTTCAAGGTTGACTTGGACAAGTGGAAAAATAAGGGGTAGTAAATTGGCCAGTTCGAGCATCAGAATCCGATCAACTTCCAGGAAAATTCGTGAGGTCATTAATTTGCCTAATATTCCCTATGGTTCTAGAAATTTTCTAAAGTGGCTGTGGTTGCAAAGAAGTTAAAAAATGTATTAAAAAAAGGGTGGTGGATCATCAACCCCACCACCCCAAAATGCTAACTACTATACAACATTAGAAAATAGAAATATATGTTGGGGGTGGGGGGGGCGGGGGGTTGTCACCCCCACCACCCTCATGGAGCCTAACCATATAAAACATATATAATGGATGGGGGGCGGGCCACCCCTATTGGAACTACATAGTGACAATCAATGACAAGGCCACTAACGGTTATGGCAGTGGCAGAACCAGGATACGAGACCAGCAGGGGTCGAACACACCTGGTCCATGTGGTCGGCCCCCAAACAGGTGGTCCCCAAAATGATGGACAGTGCCCTAAACAAAGTAACCAAATAGGGCATTGTTAAAACAAGACCGCACCATATTTAAACTAGCACCAACCAACAAAAGGACTGTACCATATTAAGGAGGGGCAATATTTGATCCCTTGACCTCTCGTCAACGACCAACCAACTTTTCCAATGCACCAAATTGACTCACATGGTAAATTCTACCCATGAACTTGTATAAGAGTTTCCTTTGCAAATGTGTTTGGGGAGGAGCCGGCATGGTTTTCAACAAAAATTAATATTTTATTTGCAGACATCGGAACCTTGAACTTGGAAGGAGGCTAAAACCTTTCCCCAGGGAATCTTGGGGGTATCAAAAAGATTCTGAGAGGTGCAGGAAGGTTTTCTCTGAGAATTAGGCACTTGGAGAGGCGTTTCTACACGCTTTTTCGCCAGGAATTCAATGGTGCTTTCTGTTTTTGTAGGTGGTCTCTCCATTTCTCGTCCATCTTCCAGCAAGGAGGTATAAGGAGTTTATGTAAATTTTGATTGTACTTATTCATTTTCATGCCACTTAATGAATGAAGGCCTCCCCACTATTGAGCAGGGCTCGAAGACTTAGTCCAAATTAGACAAACTCCGTTATCAACTCTTGTGTCCTTTATTTATGCTTCTCATGATATTTTCTTCATGTTTTATGTGTGCTTAAGTTTTCTTGGCTAATGTGATATTTTACATGTAATTCTTTATACATCCACAAGAAAAATATATTGGATCAAGTTTGGTATCAAGGCAGGTCTTTGGCAATGCAAATTGCATGAGTATATGATAACTAGGAACACACTGCAAAGAGGTGAAGGAAAACTTAAGTCCTTTGATCCTGAAGTAGTACGTGCACCACGAAGAAGAAATATGGCAGATGAGGAAGCTTTTTGGGAAGAGGAGCGGAATTACCGCAAGGAATTATAGGACATGGGAGAGAAATTGGACAAGATTTTTTTAGACTATGAGAAGGAAATGAAGCATGAGAAGAAATATGTCGATGACCATGGATCGGTAAATCATGGAGGTGGTGGAGAAGAGCCTCCTCCCTCTCTATCTTCTAGTTACAGTTCATCTTCTTCTACTTATCATTCTCGCAGATGTGATAGACCTACATCTAAGAAACCTTTCCTTAAACTAGATTTAAAGTTTGACTTCCTTATGTATGTTGGGGAATGTAATGTAGAAAAGCTCAACAATTGGTTTAGAGAGATTGAGATCTACTACCAGATTCAACAGATCAAGGAAGATGAGGCAAAGATCCAGTTGGCATCCCTTCGACTGAGTGTCATCGCCCTCATTCGGTGGGATAAAAGATTGTCAGGTAGCAAAAATGTGGGTAACCTTCTCTCCTCGTGGTCAAATTTTGTTTCTACATTGAAGAATCAGTTTTACCCTTTGGGATCTAAACAAAAATCATTAATGGAATGGAAACACCTAAGGCAAGGCAAGGGTAAAAATGTGAAAAACTTCAATGAAGAATTTGAAAACAAGCATTGAATTTGAGCATTCCATTAGATTCACCAGAGATTGTAACTAAGTATATTGGTTCTTTACATAGTTACATAAGGCATTCATTATTATTGTTTGAGCCTACTACTATCGATGAGGCCAGTGTGAAGGCCATGCATCTTGAAAGCAGAGGGACATGTGAACAAAATGACCAACCAAAAATAGTCACAATAGTCAAGAGAAGAGGGGAAAATCCCTCGCGTACACATTGTGAGAAAGAGGGGAACAATGAAGAGAATTGCTGGAAACTCACCTTGAGCTGAGACCTAAGGGGAATGTCAAAAAAGAGAAGCAGAAGATAGTTGCCACCATTCAACAAGACCAAGAGTCTGAATTAGAGAAAATGAGAAGGTAGCAGCTGTGGGATTTGTACGAGGTAGACCAATTGACCTAGGGTCAGATTCCGGTGATGAAAGGAATATTGCAGCTATTGGAATCACAACAGATGGACCCATCGATTTGGGTTCCAATTCAGGTGATGAAACAAGAGTTTCAATAGATATTGCACCAAATATGAAAAAGGACACCCAATGCAGCATGGCTCTAGGAATTGAGGAGAACAACCAAAGCATTCAAGAAGAGAATTTTGAGCTAAGGAGACTCCTACAGGAAGAAGAGAGTGAGAAAAAAAGGTTTCTATGCCAGTTACAAGCTAAGGACAAGGCCATGGAAAAACTATAGCAAAACCACCTTGAGGTAAAAAGTTATTCTTCGGTTTCATGTACCTTTCCTGATCATGATTTCGCTACTTTTGAAAAAAAAATTACAGTTATCGAATCCAAACTGTTGAAGAAAATGGGGTATCACGGGAAGGGCCTCGACATTAATGGGTAGGGAACCATGAACCCCATCAAAGTAGAGGAATTGTCTCGTCATGCAGGACTTGGGTACGTTAGGAAGGAAGTTAGGGAATTCTCCAAAATAGCCAGCAACCCACCAACGACAGATGATGAGGGAACCTCATCACATTCCAGTGACAGTGAGGGGTCCACGAACACTTATTAGAGGCACATCGGGAGAAAGCACTCCAAGACGATCCAAAAAGTATGGAAGAGGAAGAATCATTGCAACAAGGATGAACATCAGAAACCTGCATTTCAGACACTTCAGACCCAAAACGCACCCATGAAGGATCCAGTCATTGAACATATTCCACAAGAAAACCCGCTACAAGAATATGACCCATTTAATTTATTAAGTAAAATATGGGTTTTTTAGGTAGTAGCTTGTTATGGCCACAGATTGTAAATCATGCGTTTCAAGTAAATGTAAAAGTGATGATGTGTTTTCCATCACTTCAAAACACAATGATGATGTTTGTGGCCTTTTCTTATGGGTAGTTGAGGAATTGGTTTTTATTATGTAATCCTTGACCAAAGAGTGTGTGCTATAAACTCTTGGCAAGTGAGGGGCTGTTTGAGTCATGTATGGTTGTATATGATTGCAAAGGATGTACCAGTTTTGCATGCAGGTGATTGAAAGTGTGGTTTAGTGAGGACACCAGCAGTGCGTTGGATGTGTTAATTCTTTTGGTGGTCCAAAAGCTCCTCAGTGTGGAGGATTGATACAGGTTGATCTCTAAAGTACCAGTGGCATGGAGAAAAGGCTCAAAATTCAAAGTGGAAAAATCTCAACAAACTCAACATCAGATCGAGGTGCTCGTTGCCTTGATCCCAACGACATGAATGACACTCAAATCTGAGCTTGTATGGAGGAGATAGAGCCAGTCAAAGTTCAAGGTTGACTTGGAAAAGTGGCAGACTAAGGGGGTAGAAAATTGGCCAATTCCGGCATCGAAATCTGATTAACTTCCTGGAAAATTCATGAGGTCATTAATTTGCCTAATATTCCCTATGGTTCTAGAAATTTTATAGAGTGGTTTTGGTTGCAAAGAAGTTAAAAAATGTATTAAAAAAAAGGGTGGTGGACCATCAACCCCACCACCCCAAAATCCTAACTACTATACAACATTAGAAAATCGAAATATATGTTGCAGGGTGGGTTGTCAGCCCCTTCGCCCCCGTGGAGCCTAACCATATAAAACATATATAATGGACCCCTGGTGGAACTACACAAGGACAATCAATGACCAGGCTGCTAATGGTTATGGCAGCGGCAGAACCAGGATACGGGGCCGGCGGGGGTCGAACCCACCCGGCCCACGTGGCCGGCCCCCCAAACAGGCGATCCCCAAAATTACGGACAATGCCAAAAAGAACATAACCAAACAATGCACCATTAAAATAAGACTATGACATATTTAACTAGTGCCAACCAACAAAAGGATCGCACCATATTAAGGAGGGGTGGGATTTGATCCCCCGACCTCTCCTCAATGACCAACCAACTTTTCCATTGCGCCAAACTGACTCACAAGGTAAATTCCACCTACGAACTTGTATAAGAGACGCCTTCATAGATGTGCTTGGGAAGAGATGACGTGGTTTTCAATGAAAATTAATATTTTATTTGCAAGCAGTGGAGCCTTGAACCTGGCAGGAGGTTAGAACCTTGCCACAAGGAATCTTGGGGGCATCAAAACAATTATGAGAGGTGCAGGAAGGATTTTTCTCTGAATTGGGTGTTTGGATAGGCATTTATGCACGATTTTTTGCCACGAATTCAATGGTCTTGTCTGTTTCTGCAGCTAGTCTCTCCATTTCTCATCCATCTTCCAGCAAGGAGGTATGCGAAGTTTATGTAAATGTTGATTGCAATTGTTCATTTTTCATGCTAATTAATGAATGAATGCCTCCCCATTGTTAAGCAGGTCCTGGAGAGGTAGTCCAAATTGGACAAACTCCGTTATCAACTCTTGTGTCCTCTATTTATTCTTCTCATGATATTTTCTTCATGTTTTATGTGCGCTTAAGTTTCCTTGGTTAATATGCTCTTTTACATGTAATTCTGTATACACCCATAAGCAAAAGATCTTGGGTCAATGGAATTTAAATTATTTTACTCTTAATGACATTAACTTTCAATATTTTCATTATTAGTATTAGATCTCTTAATTATATTTTCTTATCATCAAGATTAATGCCAAGAAATAAATAGAAGAGAACACATGATATAGGAACGATGCCATTGAAAAACCCCCCTCGAGGGGAAAACCAATCACAAATTCTTTGTTCAGTAGATTTTTGATGAGACAACCATAACCCTTACAAACTAGACTAGACTCCCTCCATCAAGTCAACATTCTTTCATTATGTTTGCATCGAATGTCACTGAGTTTGCACCAAGACATCATGACAGTATCATCGATACCGAGATATTAACATTGCAATAGTATTGATACCTCATAAGAGTTGTAACACTAAACCCTTGTCATTGTGGTTACACCGAGATAGAGACTGCATCGAGACTATGTTAGGCACGTAGATCTTCTTACTATGATGAAAAATTTCTCACTGTTGTGATACCAAATCTGGATCATTGTAGTTATACCAAGATCTATTGTTGATTGCTTACTATTGAGGCACTAAGATTGTGGTAGCAAAGAACCTTAATTCGCATTACCTTACTGTGGTGCCCGAATTCAATTTTAGAGATAATTTGAGTTTCTGTGATCACTAATATCATCCCTATTCTCTATCTAAACTCCTGTAGTGACACCAAAATATTACTTTTGAGATTCTTGTCCGAACTTTGTTATAGCACCGAAACTGTCCCTGTAAATCCTCTCTGAGATGGCACCGAAAATTTTCTTCTGATATATGAACTTCTATAATTGTTCTAATGCAAAGAACTTACCCTCATATATATAGTTGTTTCCATGCATAATAGGCTGACATAACTTCGTCGAAAGGTTGTGTCTCCATATATAATTAGCCCGACATGATTTCTCTTGAACAAAGCCGAAATGATGATGATATATTTGAATCCGACAGAAGGAGACTTGATGGAGGATTCTTTGAATAATGAACAAATTTACTTTGACCCAAATAAATAATCATAAAGCCTACAATGGAGGCTTGACCTATGACAATTGACCCAAACATGAAACCCATTATTTAACAAGTCAAATTAATTTAATAATAAAATTCTTATTGATTTCTTTTGACAAATATATTAAATTTTGACTTCAAGTACATTTATCAAGACCGAAGCTAGTTACATTTTCCAACACTCCCTCTTAACTAGGGAGGTATTCATATTTACATATAATCAAATAGGTACATGGAAGATATCAAAACACATCATCTATGAAGAATTTTAGGCACTGCAATGCCATGGACTAGATTCCTGACCAGGGAAATCTATCCATTGGTCTCTCAACAATTTAGGCACCACAATACCACGACCTGGATTCATGACTAGGGAAATCTATCGAGGTGGGACTAATATGGAATCAATATTTCACCCTCTCTAGGTACCATAAGGCTCACTTGCCAACCATAAACCCAGGGACTTAGGTGTGTATCCACAGTAAGAGCTCTACGATCCATGCCACCCTCCCTAACTTGGGACCTATACATCAACACAAAGTGTCGGCCAAATTTCCTCCCAGGAAATGCTTCACTTACAAAGCCTCTCCTTAATCCAATAGATAAAGGACAACAAATCTCTCCCGATCAAACTAATAGGTAACAAACTTGCTATCAAAACCTTCGAGAGATTTACTTGTACAAAGACAACCCCAATCAATAATATACTTTCACATGTACATAATCAAATACAAACCTTTGGGCTCTTCCAAAAAACTTAATGTTGCTTCTCATATTTTCATAGTAGGACTATCAACCAAATATTTGATAGAATATTCCTCAATCATACACTTTCCTTTCCTACTCCATATGCAACAACATATTCTTCAATCAGATCCTTATTTCCTTCTTTCAACAACACCTCAAAATGCATTCTCCAGTTTCCTTCTCTCACTCATGGCCTTCACTAAAACTTATGGTTGTTAGTCATAGTTTAGTGCATGACACATTAAGTAGAGAATCATATCTATCACCCCCTCTTAAATAGAGAGGATCTAATTATTTGGGTACAAGGAATATTCTCAAACATCCTCTTATCCTAGGGATATTTCATCTAGGCTCCCTCTTAACTTAGGAATTTCTACTTCTTCTTTAAAACATCAAAGAATCTTTCATGGATTCTATCCTTCTTATTAGAGGAATTCATATATCATTCTTATCACATCAAATTTACTTATGATCATGTTCACCAACTTGAGGATGATGTACCTACACAATTTAGATAGCAAGTACAACCAAATTTATGAAAGCATGAAGTTAGCCATATCATAAACTTATAATAGCGAAAGCATTAGCCTTTTCAAACATAATTAGCAAGAGACTATATTTCAACTTCTTGCTCAAGTTTAGTTACAAACCTTAACTCACATTCATAGCTCATCAATTAAAATCATTATATCTAGAGTTTCAATATTATTTCAACGACAAATTCCTTCATATAGAAAACCCTAGAAACAAATCAAATCAATGAATCTAACAACTTTCAGAATTCATATGTTAGACTCGTCACTAAGATTTTGATATATATCCTAGATTTCATATATGCTCTTCAACAATCAAAACCAATCACGACTTAATCAACATCATGACTAGTATCTACTAAGGTTTGATGTAAACCCTAGATTTCAATATACAAATTCTCAGCAATCACTATATATTCATAGATACATACTTATAGAATTTAACTAATACTAGAGTTTATCTACAAGACCCTAGATTTTCAAAATATCATCCTAGACCATCAAACTCTGAGTAAGGCTTGTTTCCAAATGCTAGGACACATGAACATTAAAACTTAGGTCAACACATATATCTAGGAATTCATCAACATATCATAAGCACATCATATGTCAGACAATATTAATATGTTAGACATAAATGGACCTAGAACAGGCTAGGGTTTCAATGATTGTTGGGCGCAGCCCAACTTGGCCCAAGTTTTGGTCAAAACTCCACATTTTAGGGAGCGAAGTTCATTGTACTATGGAGCTATGTATCGCACGATGTTTTAGGGGCTTCAGGGTGGGTCAAAGTCCCTACTTTTTGTAATGGGTTTGGGTAATAATTGATTGTTTTTTAGGAGGACCATGGTATTTTGATTTACTTGTTGATGTAATTAGTATATATAGGAGAAAATATGTAAGTCGAAGTAATAGAGGAATGAGATGATAGGAGCATAAGAATTTATCTCTGTAATTTGTGTTTGGGTCTTGAGGGAAAGGCTCTGTAGCTGAGTGAGTGGATACCTAAATTCTACAACTCAGTGTGCATACACTTGCAACTGGGTGCGCAGGTCAAGATTTGTACACTGTTTCAAAGAATTAATATAAGTACAATTTTGATGGACATAAATTGTGTATGATTATTATGTATATTTTTCTTTCTGTTCAGTATTTTGGGTATATTTTACTTCCACAGTATTGTTTATGGTTTTTAATGGCATGGTTAAGTAGATAATCCAATCCTACGAAGTAATCTATGTATGTTAAGGATAGAATAACATAAAAATACCACATCAAATCATCCGTCAAGGATGAAAACACTTAGTTATGCATCCTACCATAATCACTACAGGAGAGATTGTGATCTTCTTACATATCATTGCTGAGAGGGCCAGTGATTGAGGGTTTTGTTGGTGTGCAGTAAAATTTGAACCAGGGTCATCCCAACTAAGCCAAAAAATGGTTCCGTTGCAGGGACCAAGATTTGTTTGCGGGATATGTTTATGTGGAATTCGTCGAAGAAATAAATTTAGGATTGGGTAGAACAGAAGGAACATGAATTTGTAGACCAAGAGAATAAAAGCCCTCATTTGTCAGCTGAAAGGTGGTTAGAGAAGCATATCTTTGAAGACCAATATGAAATATTCTTCAGTTCATTTCATGTTGAGCTATATATCAAGGTTGACTAAGAGAAAAAAAATGTCTTAAAGGAAATGAACCTAAGGAGTGGATCCATGAATTGATACAATGACTCAGGAGTACCGACAATAGGATTTCAAGAGTTGTTGATTTCTGGATTGATAACATCTTGGGAGGATTCGTTATTGAGTTCACGATAGACTAGAATGTTTCCTACAACGAAGCATAATGGAATTTTTTCAAAGGACCACGAGGTAAGTACTTGAAATATCTGAAACTCTAGATTAATATGTTTTTGTGTGAAAGGAGAATTTTATGAATGCAATCAGATTATTAGTCACTTATGTTTGAGAGAAGATCTGAAGAAGAGACTGGAACAACGCTAAGTGGGAAAATATATAGAATAGACACTAGAAAGAGAACTCGTGGCCAAGACCCAAAGACTTTTATATAAAATGACTATAGCCCTCTTTTAAGTGAGTCTGAAAGTGAAGAAAACCTCCTCGAGAACCCTGAAGTAACTTCGCAGTATTCACCTTTCCATCCTGAAAGTTTTCTGAAGCTTGAATCAAGTAGTAATTAGGGTGCTTTTTGTTTTCCTCGTCCCATTACCCTGCCTACTCTCCCTACCCCCACCGCCCTCCCCTTACGAACCCCCCACCCCCTCCCCTTCCCCCTCTGAAAGGAACTACGACTGATGATATTAAGCTACCTGTTTTAAAGGAACTGGATCAGAGGATCTGGAGCAGTTCTAGTTTTTATAAGAAGTAGTATGGACAACAAATTAGGTCCATGACAAAAATATAAAGAAAATTAAACTTGTCACGAAATTCTGAGATAGAGCATTGACGTGGTATATGAAGTATTCCAGCAATCAGATCATATCGTTCGTAGACATTAAAACAACACTCGTAAAAGAATTTAAGAAGCAGAAGTTTGAGTTGCAGTGCATCACAAATTTAAAAGAAATAAAAAAAAAATGGCCTACTGAGTCTGTTTGGGAATTTTATCAAAGATTCAAGGTATTATTGGATCATGTGAGCTTTGACATAGCTCCACAATAGCATAAGGAATGGTTCATAGATGTGCTACTTCCACATATAAGATTTTCTTTGACGTACAAAAGATAGAAACTCAAGACAAAGCTTTAGAATGTGCAATGAAATTAGAAGCTTCACCTATAGGGGATATCAATGCAGGTATGCCAAATATCTAGAGCTATCTGGAAAATTTAACTCTGCAGATACAAGATATGAAGAAAAGTAAGGAAGTTAGAGAAGAAGTGTGGTGTACAAATTGTAAATCAGAAGGTCATTTTAAAGAATAGTGCCCTCTCTTCATAAACTACACAAATAGTGGAGCACTGAATCCTTTGAATGTTGGATCCAGCTTATGGTGCGACATATGTAAAAATAGAGGTGAACATCGATTAGAAGATTGATATTTGTTACAAAAATATGTGCAAACTCCAAGGAACCTATATTGCAAGTTGTGCAAATCAGTGGGACATGATGAAAACCACTGTCGAGCCTATGAACTAATGATGAGCGAGGTGTTGACGCATATAGAATGAAGGTAGAAGAATAGGGACACAAAGATCAGAGACATCACAGTGGTTGAGGAGGAGGAGATGGTCAAGGACATAGCCACATTATTTGTTATAATTGTGGCCAGGAAGGACATTTTCCAAGATATTGTCAAAAGCCCACCACCACATGTAAGTATTACAAATCCTTTGATCATGTTATTGAGGATTGTTATGTTCTTATGAAAAAGATGCAAGAGAAAAGGAACTAGAAACCAACACAGAACCTATAAATGATGCCTGTGGAACCCAGGACCGATGAACCTCACGTTAGTATTGTAACAAGGAGTGGAATTGCGATTGGAGATAATAAAGCAGATGGAAAGAAGGAAGTTGAATCTACATGAGTAAGAAAGAATACCAAGGAGAATATTTATGCATTCTAGGGCCTCAACCTATAGCACGCAACAAAAACCAATGTAAAAGAATAACTACGACATAATATCAGTTGCGACACAAGATGTGGATCTAGGTATTTTAAAATATTTCCTACAAACTTGCATAAAGATGTTAAGAAATCATAAAGTTGTAGAAGGGATGCAAGAGTTGATAGATTCTTGTGCTTCTAAATAAGTACCGTGAAGCGACATGTGTGAAGTTAACAATTTACATCAACATAAGAGGAGGACTGGAAAAGAAATGAGGGTCACTACACAAATTGGAGAATGTGACATGGATCAGGTTATTCTGGATTTAGGATCTGATGCCAATGTTTTACCAAAGCAGACCTGGGAACTAATGGGTAAGTCAAAGTTACAATGGTCACCAATTCAGTTGAGAATGGCCAACTAGCATAAAATCTTCCCTATGGGGAGGTTATCAGGTGCTACATTAGACATTTAAGGAGTACACACTATTGAAGACTTTGAAGTGATAGAAATTGTGGATGACAACAACCCATATCCAACATTTCTTGGACTAGATTGGGCATTTGACAATTTGGCTATAATCAACTTAAAGAATAGGAAAATGGTATTTTAAAAGGAAAACATGAGAGTAATTGTTCCATTGGACCCATTAGAAGGGGTGAGATATATAGAACCTGTCAGAAATGAGCATTGCGCAACAGATATAGACAACATTTATCAGATAAAAGCCAAAGAAGAGGAATGGATTAACCCCACTGTATATGGAAAATTGAGTTGGGAGCAAGACAATTCTTGTACCTCAGATTCAAAAGAAGAATTGGAAAATTGGCAGAATAGGCTACACAAAGTGTCTACAAGGCAATGTGCAAGGATCACTAAATCACTTCGATGTGTAGCTTTTTGAGGTATTTAACTTGCCCTACTATGATGGTTTAGGTAATGTAAGCACTTAAATTGATGACTGTGAAAGACAAATACCAGAGGAACAAAGGTTGTTAGCTTTAAATGTAGCCCTAAGATCTACCCCTGCTAGATGGTGGGGTGCACATAAAAGAAATATAGAAAATTGGCAGGAGTGTCGAAGATTAATGTGGATCATGTTTGTGTTAGTAGATATAGAAATAGAAGTGAAATATGATGGTAAATATGGCCCTAGGGAGAATATTCACCAATGCGATATAGTATGGGAGGCGATTCCATAGCAGAAATTGGTACATGGGTTTATCCACATATTAGTGACAATTACTATGAACTAGTACTTAGAAACATAATTGTGCCATGGCACTGTAAATTGGGCAGATTTGGTTGATGGGTTTATATTAACATTCAATTTTGCAGATGATTACCCATGCATAGACTCAACTCTTCAAACAATTAGAGAAACGATTTTTGGAAATATGACCCCGCTGACACGACGACAACTGGATTGGACTACGTAGCTAGAACATGCACTGGAATGCTATAACATTATTGCAAAAGAAGATGAATATCCGTGCAATAGCGATATAGCATAATCAGAAGGGCACCGTGAAGTCATTGGTCCTGAGCCAAAAATACCAAATATTATGAAGCCATTAAAGACTAATAAGGTGAATATAGGATCAAAAGAGGAACCAAAGTTCACAATAATTGGATACTATTAGGATGCGGATACAGTTAATAACATTATAGAGCTGCTACATGAATACCAGGAGTTGTTTCCCAGTAAGTTTTCATAAATGAAGAGTATAGTAGGAGATTTACGAGTCATGAAGATACCTCTTAAGCCTGATGTGAAGCCAGTTAAGCAAAGACCTTACAAATTGAATCCAAAATATAAGGAGAAATTAAAATTTTAGTTGGATAAGATGATAGCAATAGGATTCGTTGAACCTGTGGAAGAATAAGAATGGGTAAGTCCTGTGGTGGTACAAGAAAACTCAAGGAGAAATCAGGATATGTGTTGATTTAAGGAAATTAAACGATGCATGTGTGCATGATCCCTTCCCTATAGCATTTACAGATGAGGTGTTGGATAATGTAGGGGGATAGGAGGCCTCCTCGTTCTTAGATGGATTTTTTGACTATCATCATATCAGAATTTCACTAGAGGATAGGCATAAGACCAAATTTGCAACAAAGTGGGGCTCATATCAATATACATTGATGCCTTTTGGGTTGAAGAACGCCCCTACTATATTTTCAAGAGTTGTGGTCGCAACATTCAAGGAGTACATACACAAATTCCTAAAGGTATACTTTGATGATTGGATAGCCTTTGGACTGTTGAAAAAGCATGTTGCAAGCTTAAGGCTTATGTTGGAAACATGTAGGCAATACCACGTCTCATTGAACTTAAAGAAATGTATATTTGGTGTGCCTTTTGGCATACTACTAGGGCATGTTGTATGTAAGTAGGGTTTGATGGTGCATCCCACAAAGATAGTTGTCATTGTGAACTTACCTCCACCAAAAATAATGAGACAATGGCACACTACATTGGGACACATTGGATATTATAGAAAATTCGTTAAGGAGTATGCGTTGATAACTGCGCCAATGGAGAAAGTATTCAAGAAAGATGTGACTTTTCAATGGAATGAAGGATGCCAAAAAAGTCTCTATATATTCAAAAAAAACATGGTAATTGTGCCTATATTGGTTTTCCCATATTGGAATAAGGAGTTTCATTCTCATTTAGATGCATCTTGCATAGCTTTGGGATTAGTATTGACATAGCCTGCTGCAGGAGAAATCGATCACCTATAGCTTTTGCAAGCAGTAATTTGTCTAAAGTAGAGAAGAACTACACTACAATAGAAAGAGAAGGCTTGGCTATGGTATATGCATTGCAAAAATTTAGGCATTATTTGCTTGGATCACATTTTAAGCTGTTCATAGATCATTTTGCATTGAAATATCTAGTGAAAAGCCATTCCTAGGAGGGAAAATTTGTAGATGGCTATTGTTATTTCAAGAGTACGATTTTGAAGTTCTTGTTAAACAAGGAAGGTTCAATGTCGGGCATGATCATCTATCAAGGTTGGAAACAAGGGAAGAACCAACAAACATTGAAGATAATCTACCCAATATGCAGTTATTTGCAATCATGATTACAGATGATCACTTTGCAGACATTATTTAGTTTTTGGCTATAGGAATGGCCCTTGCAGAATACACTACACATCAGAAGAAGGAGTTAGTGGTAAAAGAAGTGGATTTTTCATTGACAGTAGGACATCTGTATAATATGGGAGTAGATGAAATAATGCAAAGGTATGTCCCTGAACATGAAAGAAAGACTATTTTGGCAAAAGGTCATGGAAGTGTAGCTGGTGGACATTATGTAGGGAAGGCTATTGCGCAAAAGGTTTTAAGAGCAGGATTATGGTGGCCCAAACCACACAAGGACACAAAGGAGTATTTTCAAGCATGTGATGTATGTTAGAGAACTGGGAAGCCATCAAGAAGAGATGAAATTCCATTGGTGCCACAGGTGACACTGTAGGCTTTCGACGAATCGGCCATTGATTTCATTGGACCTGGGAAGAAGACCAGTGCGAGGTATATAATCATAGCAACTGATTGTTTGACAAGGTGGGTTGAGGAACAAACAATAAGGGATTGCAGCAAAGAAACTATTGCAAAGTTCATTTTTGAGTATATTTTGTCTACATTTGGGTGTCTAAAGGTATTGATTAGTGATCAAGGATCACATTTCCTGAATAAGACCATTGCGGCATTAACTGAATAATTCCAGGCGTATGATCATAAGATCACCCCATATCACCCTCAGGAAAAAGGCACAGTTGAAGCTTTTAACAAGATTTTGGAAAATGCACTGACCAAAGTGTGCAATGTGAACAAAGATGACTGGAATCTAATAAGTCCAACGGTGTTATGGGCTTGTAGAACCACATGCAAGAAGATGACATTCCATACAGCTTTCAGGTTGGTTTATGAGCAAGAAGTTGTGATTCGCATGGAGTATATTGTGCCAAGCTTAAACATTGCAACCTTTATAGACATGGTCGACCTGAACATAATGGAGGAAAGAATGGCACAGTTGCTCTCATTAGAGGAAGATAGATTTATAGCAGGATTTCATCAGCAGGTGCAGAAAGTAAGAGAAAAATTTGGGCATGACCGACATATCAAGAAAAAGGTGTTCCAGGAAGGAGATCTTGTCCTTATGTATGACAGTAAATTCACAAAGTTCCCAGGAAAGTTTAAGATGCATTGGTTGGGCCCCTATATCATCAAGCATATCACAGATGGAGCTGCAGTTCAATTGGAGAAGTTGAATGGACAATTTATACCAAGGAGGGTGAATGGTAGTAAGTTGAAACTATATAGGGGTAGCTCTCCCATGGCAGCTTCACTCTAAAAAAAAAGAAGGGAGGAAAGTATTAGTTCCACCTGCAGTTGAAAGTGGGCACTAGACTATAAACTACACTGCAGAAAAGAGATTCGACATAGGAAGGTTACTTCACGACAGTCAGGAGTATGTTGACATTCATAAAGAAGGATTGTTCACTACAATGAAAGGTGCATCGAAGTTTGCTGGAAATATGACCATTAAAAAGGAAACTGGCCATTAGAGCGGAAAATTGCATTGATGGAGACAAATTGACAAGGATCTAGGGATAGATATGCAGTTAATAAATTAAATCCGCAAAAAATATAAGATAATGATGGGATTAGAAGATCAAGAATGCTATAAAAGGCCACGTCCCACCAATTTTTTGGCACTTTGCTATCTGAGAGCTCAAAAATCGCTAAGTATTGAGAAATTATAGAAGTTGCGCTATTGCATGAACACTGAAGAGCTCATCCACAAATTTGAAGAAAGAGGTATAGAGGGAATTATGGAATCTATAGCACCATCTGGTACACCCACAGCATCACCCCTCACACAATGAAGATCGCCAAGGAAGAAACCAACTAAGGAGTAGAGAAAAAAGAAGAAGCAAGATAAGAAGCCTAAGAATCCTATTGAACCATGGCCAAAACCCCACTCTGTAAGAAACAATGAAGACGAAGTAGAAAAATAACAGATGGAGACAGAGAGCACAACAATCTCGCCCCCGTTGTCGCCATATTTACCACCTAGGAAACCCAATGCCAAACCTATCAAAGACTCCAAGGATGTGAAGTATGGCACATTTACACCATTAATAATAGAAAAAATTACCATTTGAAGGAGAATTTCTTGAAACAATCCCACAGCTGAAGTCCGAGGACAATGACTTCAATGACCATAATAAATACCTATAGTTCGCACCAAGAAGGTACCTGAAGTAGGTCCATTACCCAGAGAGCAGGGTAACAAAATTGGAACCACATTAGTGGGTGCAAGGGTTGGAGTGATCAGGCTTATTGAACATCCTAAACATGCCACACTTCGACACAAGTACACCTAACACAGCCTACGTAAGACAATTGCTCATGCTGGTGCATGACGGATGCCTCTGGTTGGGAAAGAGGATCCCCATTGACGAGATGATAATATTGTGGATTACCAGGTTTCCATACCAAGGAAGGGACCCACTGAAGAGCTCATGGGTAAGGATCAGGAAAAAATGATAGCGCAGAACATGAAGGAGAAGTTCCTTAGTCAAGAAAACGCGAGGCTATGACATAAATTCGATCAATAACCAAGAATCACGCTTCGTCGTGCATATCTTAGCTAGGAAGATTATGTGAAAATGCCAAGCCAACGAATTCCCCACATTCATTGTTTCCTTAGCTACACAGTGCAACAACAGGGTCAAGTACAACTGGACTGGACAGCTATGAAGACAATTCCTAGAATATTTTCGGGAAGCTTAGGAGGAAGGTAAGACCTTTCATTATGAATGGTTGATTTTGAGAATATAATTGTTGGCATGGAAGGAGCTTGAGGATTCATAGTTTCCTCCTGTAGAAGCAGATGTGTGTGAAGTTGCGTGGTATGCCTAGCTCTAGTATACCAAGGAGACATCACGAGCATAGGAGAACAAAATATTTTTTGTCTTATATCACATGGATTTACACATGGTGGTAAATCAACACCCCAGACTATCACCAAGCTTGTACCAGCACTATAAGTTTGTTGTGAAGTTCAAAGTAGAATTTCATAGGATCTATACACAGGATCGAAAGGATACAATGAAGACATGACATCCTCTGCCATACTTAGTCACCCAAGATGATCTTGTGACATTAATACAACAGTGGCCCATAGAATTGATGACTGCGATGGTGAAAGATGCGAGAGATAGTGAAATAGAGGAAGAAAATTTGCAGCATGGGGAACCAAGTGGAAAAGATCAAGATAAGGATGAACATGACTAAGAGCACGACAAAGAGCAAGCTAGGGAGCAAACAGAGACAAAGAAAGGAAAGAGGATGCATAGAGAAACTTCACTGAGGAGTAGAAAGAAGTAGAAAACAAATAAATCCAAGGCCGCAATGCCACTGGTCCTTACTGATGGGGACCTAGATGAAATTGGGGAGAAAATTCAAGAAGCCATAGCAGAGTCATAGAATAACCATAGCCATAGCAGTGTGCTCCTAACAAGTGTTGAGCAGAGTATTGCAGAATTGAAAATATTGGTGCAAACATCCAGACAACCAGCGCAGATAGGCCAAGGACTCCATCCACAAAGACTAATAGAGACGACATTTTGGATGAGGATAATGCAGATACCTGTTGGAGCTCTGCAGTTCGAATCCATTGAAGTCAAGCAACCGGCAAAAGGTTGGGATCATGCCAATATGAACATGGCAGCGTTGCCCATTCCAATATTATATGACCTGCACCAAGGCATCACAAATGAGCTAAAGGAGTGTGAACAATCCACCTCACAATTAAATATTTACGTAGAACAAGAGTGCACTGCATTGAAGAAATAGCTCAACCAGGCCATTAAGGATAACGATTAGGCAAAGTTACATCAATAGATATTGAAAGAGGTGGTCGAAGCCACTTGCACAGAAGTTCCAGACATGGATTTCTACGAGGAGGAATCAATAGAAAATAAGGTCGCGAAGCTCAACATTGCAGAAAAGGAATCAAAGAAGAAGATCACATATGTGTAGTTTGAATACGGAATAAATATTAGTGAGCTAAAAATGAAGTTGTAGGTAACCACACCACCAGAAGTGCACAAACAAAGGGAGATTGACCTAATTACTGCAATGGAATGCATCTCCGATACTGTGGCAGAGTGTGGAAAATTATTGGATGAGACCTTACAGATTTGGACTTCGCTGCAGGAAGATTAGAACTTACAAAAGGTAGAAGACAACATCCAACAGAAGCAGAAGCAGCTGGAGGAGATTCGAGCAACTGTGAAGACCTTACCAATTTTGCAGAAGCTCACCAAAATCAATGAAGGCAAGGCACTTCAGAAACAGATAGAAGAACTCATAAGGGAAGAGAAAATTTTGACAGAGAGCACTCAACCATGGCAGGATGAGGCTCTCCAATTAGCATAAGAAGTGGATGAGAAGCTCCAGGAGCTTCAACAAAAACAAGGAGCAGTGTTGCAGAAGACTACAGGACCAGTGATAGAGGCACTGCTCAAAGAAGTGCATAGAGAAGAGAAGCAGGCAACAAAGATACAACAGCAGTACAACGTCTCTTACAACAACAACGTAGCAAGGATTCGAGGCAAAGTAACTAAGTGACTCGGGAAGAGTCACATGTGAGCGTTGGGGGCATGTTAGGCACAACCTAACTTGGACAAATTTTTGGTCAAAGCTCCGCATTTTAGGGAGTAGAGTGCGCAGTACTGCAGAGATATGTACCACGTGATGTTTAAGGGGCTTCAGGGTGGGTCGAAGTCCCTACTTTTTGTAACAAGTTTGGGAAATAATTGCTTGTTTTTAGGAGGACCATGGTATTTTGATGTACCCGTTGATGTAATTAGTATATATAGGAGAAAATATGTAAGTCGAAGTAATAGAGGAATGAGCTTATAGGAGCATAAGAAATTATCTTTGTAATCTGTGTTTGGGTCTTAAAGGAAAGGCTCCATAGCCTTGTGCGCAGAGACCTAAAGTCTACAACTGAGTGCACAGACACTTGCAACTAGGTGTGCAGGTCAAGGATTTGTATGTTGTTTCAAAGAATTAATATAAGAAGTACAATTTTGATGGAAATAACTTGTGTATGAGTATTGTGTATATTTTTCTTTTTGTTCAGTATTTTGGTTATATTTTACTTCCGCACAATATTGTTTATGGTTGTTAATGGCATGGTTAAGTAGATAATCCAATCCTGTGAAGTAATCTATATGTTAAGAATAAAAAACATAAAAATACCAAATCACGTCATCACTCAAGGCTACAGAAGCCTGGTTCTACATCCTCCCATAATCACTTTGGGTGAGACTGTGATTTGCCTGCAGATCGTTGCCGAGAGGGATAGTGATTGAGGGTTTTGTTGGTGCATAGTAAAATCTAAACCTAGGTCAGCCTGACTAAGCCAACAACCACATGGACACATGGCTATGGTTTCATTACTAGGAATCTAAACATATAACAAGGGTTTTACTTATGGACCCAACCAAACCCTAAAGATCTAGGGTTTCATAACATAGTAAAGAAAACCCTATTATTCCAAAATTTCAAAGGTTCAAGATCTCAAACAAACATCATACAACTCTAAGTTATTAATTCATGATCATACCAAAATCCAAAATAGGACATCATAAAAAAAACTTCAAATAACATTTCACAATAACCCTAAGCAGACTAGAGTTTCTCACATTGTTAGTATACCCTTAGGTTAGGATTTTCCAGAGAACTAGTTTGGGATTCTTTAAAGTCAATTACGAATATGAGGGGGTAGATTTATCAACTAATGAATCACCCAAAGAAAGAATCATTATGATTCAATATAGATGGACATAATGATGTTAGTAATAAATGAATAGATATTTATTATAAGGAAATAAATGTTTTGTAGTTTAGGACATACCTTTGTTCCTTGACAAACCTTGTAGGGACTTCTTGAAGTTTCATGATATTTTGTACCTATAACAAATACTTAGAGTGTTGGGTCCCTATAATACTAGTGATTACCCCATTACTATTGTAGTTGTACCCCTTATTAATATTGTTGTGCCCCTATTGCACCCATATTGTTATTACTGTGCCCCATAGAATCCCTCT
>APFE031722995.1:0-26874 GCA_000404065.3 Pinus taeda
CTTATGCTCATTCTTCTTTAAGAAAGTACCTAGGCTTCGACCCAAGGTATTATCAACTATCAGCAGCTCTAGGGATCCATGAATGGGTGGATGGGCTAACCTAATGAAACACCTTGGGGGTGGCGATGTCCCCAGGATGACTTTTGACAATGACTTTTTCGCATGGTCGGATCAACAGGTCATCGCAGTTGATGACTACCCTTATGCTGGGATAGATTTTTGTGGAGATCCAGATTTAATGTTACCACATAATGTAGCATGGGGTGCCATATGTAACATTTTTTTATTTTTATTTTTTAATTTCTTAAGATTTTTTGGATTTTTAATATAAATGAACTTAACAATATTTTTGATGAGACAAAACACTTACAAAATATATTGATCATGTTTTAGATGTGGGACTAGTGAGACCTGACTGATTTCCCCGACATAGGTGTCATGGAAGAGATGTTGAAGGGGCTGCAGCTAAGATGGAGAGAGTTCTCCATGCAATTCAGAGGAACTTGGTGAGACTGACTCACCACGTACCCATGATAGCCATAGAGGACTTACCCAAGGAGATGTAGTGTCACGTGGTAGGGGTACCACAGGACAGGGTGCAACTCTTCTGGCATGTGGCCAATGCCATTGTTTATTTTCTAGCTGCTCATCTTGAGCCAGCCAGATAGATGATCAGATCTTTTTATGCTTAGACATGATGATAGGCATAAGCCCAAATTTTGTAGGGCATTTTGTCCTGATTTTTGTATATTATTTTGGACACAAACAATCTATCTATATACATGTGATTTTATGATGATCATATATACAGATGATACTTCAATTATTTTTTATTTTTTAATTTGATGAATTATTTATATGCTAGTCCAATGCTTGATTAGCAATAGAATCGGCTAAGGAATTTTATTATCATGGAATGTGAACATATGTGGTACAAATAAATGATCGTTGCAACAATCTCGTACCCGATAAATGTTATTCAGCTAAGATACAACTAGTTGTGAGTCTAAATAAACCACTAACGAATCAATATCAAGAGATATCACTTTGGATAGAAAATTAATCACGGCATGTATATTCGGCAATATTATTCAAAGCATGACTGATACATACTCCTCTTGAAACCATCAACTGGACAGATGGATAATAGATCACCCAAGCCGCAGAAGCAAGGTTCCAGGTATGCTTATTCATACCATCAGCAAATCCTAGATATATTGAACATCCATCAATACCTGCCAAGGAAGATCAAAAATATCGACATAACTAAAACCGATAGATAGATATGTAGAAACCTATAATATATACAAACAAGTGCATGCTTGGTTGAAGCCTAATGAAAGTACTTGTTAAGGTAGAGCCCATTTCTAGGCTCTGCCAACTTGTTTCCTTCAAAGTCAATTAATTCATAAGCTCCCTTTTTCAAAAATCATTTGACTATAAAGGGACTGTACCACATAGACTTAAACTTGCCTGCCCCAAAGGCGTCTTTGTCTTGATCGTAGACCAGGACAAGATCACCTTCAGAAAAATTTCTAGGATGGACAACTTTATCATATTTAGTTTTTAACCTTTTTATGGGATTTATTTATTGTGGCGGCATCTCGACGCTACTCATCAAGATGCTCCAAATGAACGAGGTGCTCCTTGAGACTAGAAGTCTCTGGAAGAAGTTCAACAGCTGGTTTAAGGGAAGGAATTTCACATTTAATAGGAATGATAGATTCCAACCCGTAAACCAGTTGAAAAGGAGTAAAGCCAGGGGTAGTCTTAACTAACATTCAGTATGCCCAAAGTGTTGGATACAACATGATGTGCCAATTGGATCGAGCTTTGTTAATCGTCCTTTGCAAGATTATTTTAAGGGATTTTTTCATGGCTTCAACCTGCCCATTGGCCTGAGGATAATACAGAGATGAATGCTCCTACCAGAAACCCAACTTGAGAACCAATTCGAACATCAGTTGATTTTGGAAATGACTGCCATGATCATTGACAATCTCTTTAGGGATACCAAACCAGGAAATAACTTGACTGAAGAGAAATAAGGTTGTTGTTTCATTTTCATTCTTAAAAGTAGGCATGGACCTAACCCACTTCGTAAAGTAGTCTACAGCCACTATGATATACTTGTGATTTCCTGCTGAAGGTGGATTACAAGTAGTAAAATCAATGCCCCACTTCATGAAAGGACCAATGGTGATAAAGGGGAAAAGTGGAGCTGGGTGTGCACGCATTTTTCCGAGTATTGACTTGAAAAGGATGGCATATTTTGACCGCTTCAATACAATATTTGAAAATCGAAGGCCAAAAGTAGCCTGCTCACAAATTTTTTTGGGTTGTTGCAAGCCTTGATAGATGGCCGCCACAAGCTCCATTGTGGCAATCATTAAGAACTGGCTCAGCTTCTTCCAAGTTTAAATAACTCCTAAGGATTGAACCAATCCCACGATGATATAATGTGTCAGCTATAATAACATAATCCTTAGCAAGATGACACAACTTTTTATGCTCATCTTTCAAAAAAGTAGGCGGAAACTTCGAAGTCTGTAGATATATAATGATATCCCCATACCAAGGATCTTGTGAAGAAATGAGAAATAAATGTTCATCAGGAAAATTTTCCTTGTGAATAATTTCTTCCTCACAAGGAAGCTCTAATATCAACTCTGCAAATACTAAAGATTTCTTAGATTTAGCCGACATGAATTCAAGATCGAATTCTTGCAAAATGACAGTCCATCTATTATATTTGCCCCCAATCACTCACCTGCTCAGAACAAATTGAAATAGATTGACAGCTGCTAAGATGAATGTTTTTTGAAGAAGATTGTAATGCCGAAGCCGCTGGATAACTGCCAAAGCTAATTTCTTGATGAGAAAATAGCGTAGTTCAGGACCTACCAAGCCTCGACTTAGATAGTAGATTACATGCTCACATAAGGCATAATCTTCTTGAACCAAAACCATACCAATGGTTGATTCTACTGCAGCAAGATACAAGAGGAAATCTTTGCTATAATCAGGTGGACTCAACAATGGAGTAGAGGTAAATTCCTTTTTCAAAGCATCAAAATATCGTTGTGCAAAATCATCCCATAAAAATGGGACCCCTTTCTTAAGCAAACACCTAAATCCTTTTGTGATAATTGGCTATAAATCTCCTCAAGAAATTTTCTTTTCCTTGGAGACTTTGAAGTTGACGTATGGAAGACGGGGGAGGCAATTGAAGTATTGCTTCAACCTTGAAGGGATCAACACGAATCCCCTCTATTGACACGATCAATCTTAACAACCGACCAGATGTGACTGCAAAAAAGCACTTATTCGGATTCAACTACATTTTATAAAAATGACACCACTCAAAGATCAATCGAAGGTTCTTAGGATGATTAATTCTCTTTCGAGAATGAGCAGCTAGATCATCCATATATGCTTTGATAACGTGCTTGATTTCATGAAAAGCATAAGACATGGCCTGCTGAAAAGTGGCTCCAACATTTTTGAGGCCAAAAGGCATCATTTTGTACTCAAACGTACCCCAAGGACAAATAAAGGTTGTCTTGTGCTGATCTTCTAGACAGATAGTAATTTGATTGTAACTAGAGAATCCATCCATGAAAGAAAAAAATGTCATTACCCACACATTCATCAATAGTTTGATAAATAAAGGGCATGGGTAATTGTTTTTTAGACAAGCCTTATTTAGGTCTCGAAAGTCAAGACATACTCAGATCGTTCCTTTATTTTTGTCTACGGGGATTGGATTAGAGACCCACTCAGTTAGAGGAACAGGGTATATGAAACCTACCTTTAGTAGCTTTTGACTTCAACTTTGATAACTGCTACTTTTCTAGGGTTAACCGGTCGAAGTTTTTGAAAAATATTTTTATGTTGGCTTGAGGCGGTGGTGAGCTCTAGTATTGCAGCAATAATGTTGCAACTCCTAGGGCTCCCTTCTTTACTTTTATCAAGCTGATAGTTCATAACAAACTTGGAAGTGACAGTGTTGTATGCACAAGTACTAGCTCTTACTACAGCTTGTCACTGGATCAGCTGGCACAAGTTCACTAGGAGCTCAAGCCAACTTCTATGAGTTCTCAGAAGAAGCTTTTACTGTGATGGCAGAAGACTAATTCTACAGGGACTATTCTACTTGCAGAAAGAGAATGAAAACTGAAATGGAACTCAAACTATAACAAACCCTAGCAGACCCTAATCGTGCAAGAAAAGAGTTGGAAACTACTGCAATGGGTGCCATTGATTACTGAAAAGCTAAATTGTATTTATTCAAGCTACTTCTAAAGAGAAATGGAAAGAAATCATCCTTTTTGCAATTTTGAGTACTTTTATGCGAATTTATTATGCTTGTGATTTGACTAATTGTGACTATGCAGAGGTTTGGTGGCAAAGGAGGATGGAGCTGGCTTCTGTAGATGGTGAGGAAGGTGTAGAGGGGTCCTAAGAAGTCCCTAGTACCCTTCTGGAGACTTCCATTGCAATCAGACTTCGAAAATCACTCACATGAACTTCTACAGGAGGTTGTAGGGGATCTATAGAAAGTTCTACAGTAGGAGGCCAAAAGTGATTTTTGGAGGTTTGAAGGCAGAAAAATGGTGGGAGAAAGGAAATGAAGGTTGGATGAAGGTGTTGGAGGGTCTAGGACTTTGTTAATGAAGATCAGGAATGAAGGAGAAGGTTGGACTTGCTCAAAAGGGAAGAAAGCAACTTTGCACAAAAACGCAGAAATTAGGATAGTTTGGCGAAATGTGGTGAATGAGTGAAGGAATCAGCGAAAGATGAGTCGGTACAGGTTGTGCTGTGGAGGGATGACAAGCTGAAATTTCTTTCAAGTGAGCTACACACCTACTTCTTAAGACTAACCCAAGCAAGAACCAAAAAATAGAGTTTGTCTAATTTGAACCAAAATTTGACCTAAAAATAGAAAAGTGTTGAACAGAACTTTATGAATGGGAAGCCATGTGATAAATCCATGGTAAATGAACAAGAAATGGTCTAAGCATGTGAATCCAAGCAAATATCATCTTCCCCAACTCAAAACATCACACTAGTGATTGCATGAAAGGCAAAAAAACGTGTTTTTGGTTGTAGCAATAGTGCCTTGTCCTCAATTCATGGTCCCAAGGAGGGAGAAAGGGGATCAAGCCCTGCTGGTAGCCTTTTTGGATCTTTCTCTATCACTACAGCAAACTACTTAAACCACTTGAAGCAAGAAGAACTAATTTAATCATCAAAAGCAATCTATTTTACCAAAGCAAGATTAATCCTAAACAACAGAAATCAACTTATGAATGCAAGAAAAAAACATATAAATACACAAAGGAGGTGTTGGATAGCTTGGGTTGGGCCCTAACCCAAGAGCTTCAGCCCTCTAGAAAAGATCAGTGCTGGTTCAAATCTGGATTCATCTTCATTGATCAAAAAATAATAGTTACATCACAAAATTGTCTGCAAAAACAGCTCGAAGATGAGCTGAGTACAAGACTGCACAAAAGTGCGAAAATAGACTATCAAATGGCTAGCCTACTGAGGCCTGAAGCCTTCTTATTTATACAAGTGGGGACCCCCAACAGTCCTCCTAAACTTAAGAAACTCCACTGTCTAAACTAAAGATAACAGCAGCTTCTACTAGACTTTCTCGGCTACCCCTTTGGATCATCATTGTGGGCCTTTGAACTCCGAGTTGCTGGTGGAGAACTCAAGAAAGGGGTCACTAAAGTAGGAGACACCCCTCCTATAAGTCCTCAACCTTGTTTCCTCGAGTTTGGCTGCCAATCTACTCATAAATGCCTGGTCCTTGTCCAAAAATTGTACAAAAATCTGCAATAAACACTCATTACACTATGTGGTAAAGTGACTATCCCCATTCACTCAATTGACATAAATATATTCAAAAACATGCACAAAACTATAGAGAATGGTGGATTAAATGGAAATAATAGGAAAAATGAGCCCATATAGTTACCCATTTATGGGGCTCATCATCACCCCCCTGCTGAATGGGTTGCTCATCCTCTGAGCAACTAATCCAGTTCTTCATCCTTGATAGCTCTAATAATTTCCCTGACATCCCAAGCCTCTGAGGTGATGTCCTCTTCCCTGTCATGAAAACCTACCTTTCTGTCCACTTCCTCCTATTGCTTATGTTCTTCTTCTTCCTTAACCCCTTCAAATAGTCCTAAGAGTAGTGGAGGACTAAACTTAAGGCCAATCCAGTTGGCTCTCAAGTTTTGCATTGATTGTTTGTATAGGGGCACTCTCACCAAAGCCTCCCTCATTTTGGTTGGGGAGTAGTACTCCCTAATCTTTAAACTATATGACAATGTATTCCACCTTCTCATGCAAGCATGAAGGCAATCATCGCCAAATAATTTTTCCATATCCTCAAAATGAGCGATAGCTTGTGCTTGTCTTTCAACATAGTCAGGGAGAATTTGAGGATTGCTTGCAAGGTGTTGATGACCATATATGAGAGCTGAGGGGTCTTCCAGTTCGACCCTTATTAGTAGGGGCTCACTTACCTCTTTTGCCATGATCTGTTGAATTTCCACTGCTCTCTTTTCCTCATGGCTCCTCCAAGAAGCCATAGCCATGAGCTGTAGGTCTCCCAATGCAGCATTTGGATCCAAAAAATTCATATCAAGGAGTGCCATATTGTGTAAGTAAAATTCTGCTAATTTGGCTTTATCCTCAGCTAAACTAGTAGCACATAAATGCATAAATTGACCATAGTTTTGGAATGGGATTGTGCCCCTTTGGGCCAGTGTTTTAATCTGGAACTGGAGCCATTAGTCTTTGAGATATAGTGCATAGGATCTAACTGGTTGCCTGCACTACAAGGCCTCCATTGCCTAGCTGGCCATGCAGGCCATCTGGGCTTCCCTTTCCTGCAACTGCTACTTCAATATCAACACTTCAGTTGTTGCCTGAGATTCTCTTTCTTGCTACTGCTTTATATTCATTTCAACATCAGGTTGTGGCTCTTCCTCTTGCTATTGTTTCTTTGTTGCTTCCTTATCTACTAGGGGACCTTCATATAGTTGTTTTTCTTCAAAAATTTGTGATTTGTCTCCCCATTGAGTTTCCCGTTCCTGTAATGACTTTTTCAGCAGCTCATTCTCTTCCTATAGTTGGGCTCTTCTAATGCTCTCGGTGTGTCTCACCATGCCCAACTCCCTTCTCAACTCTTTCAATTGTTCTTCCATGTGCCCAATATCTTCCACTCCTTTAGATTTAGCAATCTTCATCCAGGTGTGGGTTCTAACCCTTTCTTGTTGTAGTTCAAAGAAAAGGGGCACAACGAATTTCTATGGGATGATCTTCCCACCTTCTAGCAGATTGCAATATGAGCCTAAATTAGGTTGAGGGCTTGGTTCATGTATCTCTTTGGCCTTGCCTTCCTCTTGTGATTGTTCTACTACCTTCTCTTCTAATTTTGTAGTCTCTTTTAGTTTGGCCAGTGTTTCCTATAGAGAGGTTTGAGCTTCCTGTAGAACTACTTTGGAGTCCATTAGTCTTATTCCTTCCTTCCAGGTGGAAGTTTTGGGACTCCCTCTCTCATAGGTGATAGAGATTTTAGAGGGGGATTCCTCCTTTTTCTCAGTAGGTGCATTCTCAATTATTGTAGGTTCTTTTGATGGTGGCTAGGGCTTGCCCACCTTAATCCTGGTGCTCCTTCTAGCTTTGAAATACATGGATGTTTCTCTTTTTCTTTTTCCCTTTTGTTTTGTTGGAGTGCTCAATGCAGCTAGCACAACTGCTGCTTCTTTTGCCAATGTTTTAGGGGATGTTTCTTTCTACTGTTCTTCCCCTTCATCTTTTGCAATCTTTTCTGTGACTGTTGTTTTTGCTTGTATCTCTGCTATCTCTGCTAATGTCTTCTCTTTTCCTTGTTGGGTCCCTGCCTCTCCTGTGGCAGTCTTTTTCTGGACTTTCTTTGGCTTTTTCTTCCCAATTTTTGTTGTTTTCCTCTTCTCTGTCCTTGAGGTTGTTTTCTTTTCTTCCTTAGGTATTACAGTGGGTTTCTCAAGTTTCTCCCCTTCTTTCTACTCCTCTTCTATTTCCTATTCTTCCTCTGTTTGAATATTTTGTGTCTCCTCATGCAATTTATTTCTCAATTTCCTCTTTCTCTTCCTCCTCCTCACTGCCAGATGGTTTGATGCCCTCAGTCAAAGTTTTGATGTCATCTTCTTTGGACATATTCCTAAAAATCTCTCAAGCTATGGGGATGGTGTATGTGTGTAGGGAATCTTCCACCAATAATTTATTGAGACCACGGTGGGTCAGCTAGTGTGGGACCCCTGCATTCAGCTTGGTGCCATATTCTATCAAAGGCCGGAGGAGGAAATATGGGAGACTAAGTTTTCTAACTGGAGGTAGGTCCATCCCATACCTCAATTCATGCAATAACCTGAAGTGATAACCATAAATTATACTGAACCTTCCTTCACAAGTGATATATTTCATTATTTGGTAGCTTACTTCACTCCATGGAGGAGGTAAGCTTGTCCTTCTGACCCCATTTTTATCCTCTACAGGATGCTCCCCAGGTTGAAAAAATGTCTTCTTGGCAACCTGTCCCAATGTTTTTTCCTCCTTGCTCCAAGGGAGCCCAAGTGGAAGACCTGTGATTTGACTGATAAAATCAAGTGTGAGCTCTAGGGTCAGACCCTTGAAACTAACTGTAGCATGTGTTTTAGAATGGGGCCTTAAGGACATCAAAAATTCTTCAGTCACCCCATCATCATATCCATGAATTATTTCAAAGAAAATCATCTAATTTGCCCTGGTAAAGAGGGCCACCACCTCAAGGTGCTCATGCAGTTGGTTGGAGTTCAAAGGCTCCTTTCTCATAAAGCCTCCTGGCATGGTGTTTAGTGGTTTCTAAAGTGCTTAGGTGAGGAAAAAACAACAATTTCCAAAATCAGAAACAGAGGGACAGCTAAGTTTTGTGTTTTTTCTCTATGAACTATAGGAGGAATTTCCCATGTGCTCCTTCTTCACAACACCAATTTGCAATTCTCCCTTTCTTCAAATTGTTCTCAACCTGAATTTGCTTCTTGGTTCTTGGAAGAAATCAATACGTTGATAGAACAGGGACTATATAAAACAGTGGTTTTCCACAGAGTAAACATACTTGCAATTTTCGTTTCCTCCCTAGGTTTGATTTCTATCCCCTTTTTTCAGCAGAATGTGAGGAAGAGAGAGGCAAATTTTGAACACAGAGAAGGGAACGGAGAGATTGTGTGGAACTTTAGAAAAGACACAGCAAACTTTTGAATTTATCTTTCCTCACTTTCCTTTACCCACTACTCTAGTTTTAAGCTACCACCTTATCTTAACATATCGTATGCAAAGCAGGTTTTTGAGCCTACCTCATTCCCAACTGAATTTGACAAGAATTCTGAATTTTTCGGCTGCAAAGCTGCTCTCTTTTTTCCTTGTATAAGGTGTTCCTGCTCCTGTAAAATGCAGTAGTGCTCTGGTAGAACCCGACGGTGGGAGGGTTTTGAAAAACTAGCATAAACTACTGGTTCACTACTCTGAAGGTGGTAGATGAGCACTGCAGTCAAGAGCTTCGTAACATGAAAATGAACCAAAGGGTGGTGGAGGCTTAGACCGCACTGTACTTAACTGTTAACGTAATCCACGGTAAGGAGATGAGGTGGCTGGATGGGTACGTTATCCCCATCCAGACCTTTGGTCCTACGCCAATGTAATTATGGTTCTTCATGCCACCTGACCGCCATCACCTCCCTTACTCCTGTTATACGCCACCACCACTACCAGTTTCAAATGTTTTCTTCCTGAGTTGACATGCCACACGTGCTGACTGCGTATCTGATCAGCAGTTTGAATTGGACGTGGCTCAACTGAATTCCACGAGGGTGCGTGAACAGAACGAGGGTGGCTAGTTAGTTGGCCACCGAGTTTGCTTAATCATGACCATTCCCATAGTTCATGTAGTTTTGAAATAGTATTCATGCAATCGAGGAATAATTTTAGCCACTTACCTGCTTAGTCGTTCTTGTGCTATGCATACTTTGGACTCTGGCACCTCATTTCGTCATTGTTGTTGTTGTTGGTTCTTTGCATGCTCAGCCTTCATCTTATGCTGATGATTCCTTGATCAAGATCTGCTCCTTACATGCTTCATACATCCTACTGCATCGATCCTATCTCTGGAGTTTGTTTTTCAAAGGGATCAACTACTACAAGAATCCTACAGGATTTCCTGTAGCTTCTTCTCCTTCTAAAATTCAAGCTGATGCTTGAGCACGCTTAAAAAGACAGCTGACAAAGGTTCTGAATGGAAAATATAGTATCTAGAAGGTATCAGGTAAGAATAAGCAAGAAGAACGCTGCTACTTTATTTGTCATCTTCTTTTGTGTTTTCAAAGTGGAAAAAAAACAGAATTTCTATATTCTGTCTGTGAAGGGAAAGCAAGAAACGAGTCGAAATGCAGGTGTGCAGAGATGACATGGAGAGTTAGGTAGATGGATGGTGGTAGGGAGGTTCACAGGCCTTCTAGACGAAGTTCCAACCCTCGATTTCTTTTCTAAAATTGATTTCGGCCTTTCTGTAATTTCTATAGGATCCTCCTGTAGAATACACAAAGTTTCCTGTAGGATGTGAAATTTTCAGAACAAATGAGGCTAAGGCTAGGAAAAGGATATCAGTGATGGAGGGATGGACTATGAAGGGTGCATGCAGCCTGGTCTTGTCTTTCTCTCTTGTGTGACCCTCCTACGACCTACAATTCATCCAAAAGAAGTTAGGTTTTTTTTCTTTTTCTTTTTTTTGAGACAGCTGAGGTGCCTCCAGGAGGTTTTCACCCTCACTGCCTACCGTAGGTGCCTCCAAGAGCTTTTCGCCGAGGGATCTTTTATTCCTCTTTCTATTTTTTCTATTTTTTATATTTTTTCTCTCTCTTTTTTTTTGGTTCAGGGTGTGGGTGGAGTGGAGACAGGGACCGACTCCACTACCAACACTGTTTTTCCCAAATTCTCAATGAAATCCTGCTTGGAAAGGGGCTTCCTGTAGATCTTCAATCTATGCCCATTAATGAGCCTAGGGATGGCTTCTTCATCTATGGCCTAGATAAGGACTGAACCATTTTCATTGCATTTTTCTACTATATAGGGTCCCATCCATCTTGTCCTTAGTTTGCCCTTGAAATCTTTATATCTTGAATCATACAGCAGCACCCAATCTCCTTGCTAGAATTGTTTTTCTTTGAGGTGTCTGTCATGCCATATTTTTCTTTGAAGTTGGACTACCTCTGAGTGGATTAGGGCCTTCATTCTTTGTTCATCCAATCCATTTAGCTGAAGCAATCTTTCCTTTTGTGCACGACTGAGATCTAGGTCCAGCTAAGCTGCCATCCTTAATGTGTTATATTCAAATTCTATTGACAACAGAGCCTTCTTCCCATAGACCAGCTCATAGGGTGTAAACACTGTGGTGGTTTTCCAGGTGGTGTTATAGGCCCAAGTGGCTTCAACCAATCAATCTACCCAATCTTTTCTACTGCTGCTCACTACCTTAGTCAAAATCCCTTCCAAAGCTCTGTTAGTTACTTCCACCTGTCCATTTTCTTGTGGATGATAAGGGGTAGAAGTTCTTTGCTTAATCTTATGGTGTGTGAGTAGGTCTTCAACCAAATTAGAGGTAAACTGACTTCCTTGATCTGTAACTAATTCTCTTGGGTAGCCAAACTTGTAGAAGATATTTTCCCTTAATAACTCAGCTACTTTTTCTTCTGTTGCCACTTTGATCACCTTTGTTTCTGCGCATTTTGTCAGATAATCAGTACACACAATGATGTAATATTTTTGTTTTGAAGGAGGGTTGATAAGACCCACAAAGTCCATGTTGCACCTCTCAAATGGCTTGAAAGTCACTTGAGGTTGCAAGGGCATCTCATCCCTTGGAGTCGGTTTCTGCATCCTTTGACATCGGTCACATTGGTTGATGTATCTCCTGACATCTTGATGAAGATTGGGCCAATAGTAACCTGCCTGCAAAATTTTGAAATTAGTCCTCTTTGCTACAAAGTGACCCCCACAAGGTACATAATGACAAGTTAAGATGATGTTAAAAACTTCCTCTTCCCTGACACATCACCTCAAAATCTGATCTGGGCCAAGTTTGAAAAGATTGCCCCCAATGCAAGTGAATGGGGTGCTTTTCCTCACGGTCTTGCTCTTCTCTTTTGAGGACAGGTGTGGCGGAAACTATGTTGAAACCAAGTAATTTGCTATATCAGCAAACCATGGAGAGAGTACTGAAATAGAAAATAAGTGTTCATCTGGCATTTGATCATCCACCATTCCTTCTTCACTTGCAGGTAGATCTAGTTTAGACAGAAAATCAGCAACAACATTCTCCTTACCTAGCTTATCAACAATAGTCAAATCAAATTGTTGCAATAAAAGTAAATATCTAATGATACGAACATTTACATCTGGTTTATTCATCTAATACCTATTGCAGCATGATCAGTGTGTACGAATGTTTGATAGCCAGTGATGTAGTGTCTGGACTTGTTTAGGGGATGGACTATAGCTAGGAGCTCCTTTTCAGTTACAGTGTAGTTTAATTCTGCCTTAGACAGGTTTTTACTGACAAAATATATGGCATAAGGCAGCTTCTCTTCAACTTGCCCTAAAGCTACTCCTATCGCTTTATTCGAGACATCTGTGTGAATGTGGAAAGGTAGGGCCCAATTTGGACCTCTCAAGATTGGGGCAGTTACCAACTTACCTTTCAAGGCATCCAGAGCCTCCTAACAATTGTCAGTCCATATAAACTCAACATCTTTCCCCAAAAGACCAAACAATGGAGAGGCTAGCTTACTAAAATCCTTAATGAATCTTCTATAATACCCTGCTAATCCTAGAAAACTCTGAACATCTCTTACCTTTTGAGGAGGTGGGACCCTTTGGATGACAGCAATCTTGTTGGGATCCACCTATAATCCTTGCTGAGAAATTGTATGACCTAGCACGGTCCCTTCAGTCATTAGGAATTCACATTTTTCAGGACTGAGGGACAGGTTCATTTCAATACACTTGGCTAAAACTTTTCCCGAGTTAGTCAAAGCTTCCTGGAAGTTAGAACCATAAGGGGTAAAGTGGCGGGAGCATTGCACAACCCAAAAGGAAGGACCTAGTATGAAAAAGTACCACATAGAAAAGTGAAAGTGGTCTTATCCTGGTCTTCTGGGCTGATCTGGATCTAGTTGTACCCGCTAAACCCATCTAGGAAGGAGAAGAACTTCTTCCCTGCCAAGCCATCTAACACTTGATCTATGAAAGGCAAAGGGAAATGGTCCTTCTAGGTAGCCTTGTTTAGCTCCCAATAATCTACACAGATTCTCCACTTCCTATTTTTCTTTGCACTAGCACCAAAGGAGAAACACATTCTCTATCAGAGATGGGGTAGATGAATCCTACATCCAGCAACTTTTGAAGTTCTTCTTTGACAATGTCCTTAAGGGCTAGATTCATCCTCCTTTGAGGCTGCCTAACTGGTTTACAATCTTCCTTAATGTAAATGTGATGAGTACAGACGGAAGGGTGGACTCCCTTCATCTCCTTATAACTCCAAGCAAAAGCATCCAAGTGATTCTTCAGTAAGCTACACAGTTCTTTCTCCTGAGAGGTGGACAGGGATGAGTTGATCTTCAAAGTTTTTTTTGGGCCAAATTCCACATTCTTGACTTCGTGGGAGGTCAGATCAACCACACAGAGATCAACTAGAGGATTAGCTTGGGTTTCTTCCACTAGCTCTTCTAAGGGCAACACACTGGGGGGTGGATTCTGGATCAAGTTCTCAATAAGATCATCCTCGGTTTGTGGACCCCCCATGGTCGTTTCTACTGTACATGATGGTACAGAATAGACTTCATCTTCATCTTCCTCTTTCAACCAGAGGGGTAAATCATGTTCCAGCAGAGGTTGGGTAGGAGGATAGAGGACTAGCTACTTGGACATATGCCCATTCTTCATTGTCATGTTCCCAGCTCGGCCGCTGATGTAGGCATCTACAGTAGCTAACCAAGGTCTTCACAGGATGAGAGGATACCCAATGAGCTTTGCCTTTGGTTGGAGAACCAGGAAATCAGCAGGGTACTCCCAGGAATCAATAGAGACCATGACATCTTCCACAATCCCCTCAGTGGTCACGATGGAGCAGTCTGCTAACTACAGTACTGTTGAGGTCTTTCTTAGGGAACCCTGAAGGTTACATTTGAGCATAGTGTCCCTGTTCATCACATTAATGGCTGCCCCTAGATCAATCAAAGTATGGGGGATTATGGTGCCATTGATGTGGACATCGACTACAAGACTCCCATGGTCTAGATATTTCAAACGAATTACCTGCCCCAACATCAAATCGGATAGTTGTCCTATGACATTGATAGTTGGGGCATCTCTCTTTTTCCTACCTCGGTGTTTGAAGCACTTCTCCTTGATCATCTTGTTATATATAAGCACATCCTTTATGGCTTGGAGAAGGGGTATTTTTACACATAACTATTTCATTTCTCCCAGAAGTTTAGTTTCTTCTGGGGTTGGTTGGGTGGTTCCAGATAGTCTCTCAGGAAAGGGTGGAATGACTTTGGGTTCACTTTCCTATTTTTCTTCCTAATCCTCCTTAGGAAGAGGTTGGCTATTTGGGAGAACCTTCCCAGATCATAGGTTAATCTCTTGAACCTCCACAGCATAGGTTGGGCATGATGTTTCCCCATTATATACCTATTGGGCTTATCTATTGTTGGGGTTTGGGTTCAAATGAGCAGGTATTTTGGGTTTTCTTAGAGGAGCAGTAGGTAATGGTTGTGGTTGAGCAGGTGGTGGAGGCAAAAGAGTGGGGGGAGAGTTATAATGGGGCCACCACCCCTGATGAGGTTCACTCCATTGAGGCTGTGGCTCAGCATAAGGATGAAACGAATGAGCAACTGGAGGGGCTTGGTATTGAGGAGGATATGAGCAACTGGAGGGGCTTGGTATGAAGGATGAGCAGGGGGACCCCAAGAAGGCATGGAAGTGGCCTGATTGGGGTTGTAATAGCCCTGGGAGGTCCCTTGCATTCCCTACTGGTAAGGTATGGGCCCATGTGGCCTCCTTTGGTTCATGAAATAGAGTGGTTCAATGGCTCCCTCAGCCCCTTGATATGCAACTTTGATTTCGGGAAAGGAAGGGCATTGATTCGTAGGATGGTCTTGTTCACAGACTACACACACTTCTATAGAGTGCAGTGGGCATTCGTTCCTAGGGTGCTTTCTTGTGCACCTGGGACAGAAGATGGTCAGATCTCTCCCAGCTTCCTCTTATTTCCTTTTGATATGCAAGGTATCCACTTGCATGGCAAGAGTCTGCCTCACCTCGCTCTTGAAATCTTCCAGTTGATTCTCAACTTCATTTCTAAGGGATGAGCTGGATAAGGATGTACTGGCTAATGGTTGACTTCCCCTACCTCTCTTCCTAGCTGACTTGGAATGGTTTCTAAACACAATCTTTATGTCATCATAAGGTAGTTGATAGATGTCTTCCCCAGCCAGCAAATGGAGGGTATCTAGAAGGTCTTCAGGGACTCCTCTAAGCAGAACCAACTTCAGAGATTTAGGGTCAAGTGTGCACCTGCCCCTTTTATAGCTGAGTTGAAACATGTCTTCATAGTCTTCTAAAGATTCATCACTACCCATGGTCATACGAAAGATTTCTTACTTGGTTTCCTTTGACCTACAATAGTCCTGGTATTTGTTGTTAAAGGCTGGCTGCATCTGAGCCCAAGTTGTGATACTGTCTCTAGGTAACCCCATGAACCAGTGCAAGGCTACATCCTTGAGGGTAGAAGGAAAGAGCTTCAACTTCTACTTGTCTTCTGCATAGTCATAGGTTCGACAGAGGATAGCAAATTCAAACAAGAAAGTATCAGGATCTTCGGTAGTCGATCCATGGAAGTGAGGTAGGGCTGAAGGACTTATGTTTTTCATTTTTGTGTCCCCATTAGTCTCCCGGATAAGAAAGGTACCTTCTATTCTTTCCCCATTCCCTCTAACATTTATGTTTTCAGCCATGGTCTTAGGAGGAATGTTTTCTCGCTCTTCTTCTATTATAGGATCTTCGTATATCTCTGGAGGTTCACTTATAAGATCTTCTGGATCACTGCCACCAAAGAAGAGATAAGGGTGACTCAATGATGTGTTTGGGGTGTTGGGTAGAATTTTCCTGAATTGTGTCTGTTCCTATGAGGCATGAAAGAAAATCTCTTTTTTTAATTTTTGTGTTTTTTTTTTCTGCTTATACCTGCAAAAACTGAAATGGATTGAATAGCAAATTGCAGCTAACTAAAATAAACCTTGCTAAAATGAAAATTGCATAATTGAAATGAAAGCAAGAGATGTCTAATCTACTTTTGCTAGAATGAAATTGCAAAATTGAAATGAAAGCAGGAAATGTCTAATCTATGCTTGCTAAAATGAAATTGCAGAATTGAAATGAAATCACGAAATGTCTAATCTACACTTGCTGAAATTAAATTACAGAATTGAAATGAAAGCAGGAAATGTCTAATCTACACTTGTTGAAATGAAATTGCAGAATTGAAATGAAAGTGGGAAATGTCTAATCTACTTTTGCAGAGTTGAAATGAAACAACTACTCTACTCTTGTTGAAATAAACTACTTAGTAGAATGTTGCAGTAGAAAATAGAAGAAAATTAGTAATCACAAATACTCTGACACTTCCCCAACAACGGCGCCAAAAAGAGTAGTGAGATCTGATATTGTAGCAATAATGTTGCAACTCCTAGGGCTCCCTTCTTTACTTTTATCAACCTGGTAGTTCGTAACAAACTTGGAAGCGATGGTGCTGTATGCACAACTACTAGCTCTTACTACAGGCTGTCACTAGATCAGCTGGCACAAGTTCGCTAGGAGCTCAAGCCAACTTCTATGAGTTCTCAGAAGAATATTTTACTGTGATGGCAAAAGACTAATTCTACATGGGCTATTCTACTTGCAGAAAGAGAATGAAAACTGAAATGGAACTCAAACCCTAGCAAACCTTAGCAAACCCTAATCGTGCAAGAAAAGAGATGGGAACTACTGAAATGGGTGCCATTGATTACTGAAAAGGTAAATTGTATTTATTCAAGCTACTTCTGAAGAGAAATGGAAATAAATCATCCTTTTTGCAATTTTCAGTATTTTTATGCAGATTTATTATGCTTGTTATTTGATAAATTATGACTGTGTATAGGTTTGGTGGAAAAGGAGAATGGAGTTGGCTCTTGTAGATGGCAAGGAAAGTGTGGAGGGGTCTTGAGAAGTCCCTAGTACCCTTCTGGAGACTTCCATTGTGATTAGACTTCGAAAAATCGCTTGCATGAACTTCTACAGAAGGCTGCAGGGGATCTACATGAAGTTCTACTGGAAGTTCTACAGGAGGAGGCCGAAAGTGACTTTTGGAGGTTTGAAGGTGGGAAAATTGTGGGAAAAAGGAAATGAAGGCTGGATGAAGGTGTTGGAGGGTCTAGGACTCTGCTAATGAAGATCAGGAATGGAGAGAGTTGGACTTGCTCAAAGGGGAAGAAAGAAACTTTGCACAAAAACGCAGAAATTAGGACAGTTTGGAGAAATGTGTTGAATGAGTGAAGGAATTAGTGAAAGATGAACTTGTACAGGTTCTGCTATGGAGGGATGACAAGCTGGAATGTTTTTCAAGTGATCTGCACACCTACTTCTTAAGACTGACCCAAGCAAGAATCGAAAAATAGAGTTTGTCTAATTTGACCTAAAATATGACCTAAAAACATAAAAGTGCTAAATAGAACTTTATGAACAGGAAACTGTGTGAGAAAGCCATGGTAAATAAACAACAAATGGTCTAAGCATGTGAATCTAGGCAAATATTAGCTTTCCCAACTCAAAACATCACACTAGCGATTACATGAAAGGCAAAAAACATGTTTTTGGTGGCAGCAATAGTGCTTTGTCCTCAATTCATGGTCCCAAGGAGGGAGAAAGGGGATCAAGCCCTACTGGTAGCCTTTTTGGATCTTTCTCTGTCACTACAGCAAACTACTTAAACCACTTGAAGCAAGAACAACTAATTTAATCATCAAAAGAAACCTATTTTACCAAAGCAAGATTAATCATAAACAACAAAAATCAACTTATGAATGCAAGAAAAAAACATATAAATACACAAAGGAGGTGCTAGGTAGCTTGGGTTGGGTCCTAACCCAAGACCTTTAGCCCTCTAGAAAAGATTAGTGTTGGTTCAATGCTGGATTCATCTTCATTGATAAAAAAATAATAGTTACATCACAAAACTGTTTGCAAAAAAAGCTTGAAGATGAGCTGAGTACAAGACTGCACAAAAGTGTGAAAATAGACTATCAAATGGCTCACCTACTGAGGCCTGAAGCCTTCTTATTCATACAAGTGGGGACTCCCAACAGTCCTCCTAAACTTAAGGAACTCAGCTACCTAAACTGAAGATAACAGCAGCTTCTACTAGACTTGCTCGGCTGCCCCTTTGGATCATCATTGTGGGCCTTTGAACTCCGAGCTGCTGGTGGAGAACTCGAGGAAGGGGTCATTAATGCAGGACACACCCCTGCTATAAGTTCTCAGCCCTGTTTTCTCGAGTTTGGCTACCAATCTACTCATAAATCCCTGGTCCTTGTCTAAAAATTGTCCAAAAATCTACAATAAACACTCATTATACTATGTGGCAAAGTAGCTATCCCCATTCACTCAATTGACATAAATATGTTCAAAAACATGCACAAAACTATGGAGAATGGTGGATTAAATGGAAATAATGGGCAAAATGAGCCCATATAGTTACCAATTTCTGGGGCTCATCAGGGGGTCTGACCCAGGGTCAGCATTAAATAGCCAAACAAGTCCCTACACTATTGGCCCTTTCGGCATTAGCCCGTGGAGCACGGACTGAACTCTCACTCGAAGCAATATGGGGGGATGCTGGAACTAAGTTTTTGCACCCTGATATAGTTGTGATGTCGTTTGATTCCTTTTATTCCTACCTTCGCGCAGGTCGCTTCGCTCTAGAGCTTACAAGATGAGCCCTCTATTCCATCCTTCGTACCTCCACGAAAGTATATGATCGACCTTCATGCAACCCTAACCTGTTTCTTAGGTACTTTCATGCTGCTATAGCAGTGTGCCGTGCAAATTCCCTAATTAGTCTAAGTGATTTTCTTATCTCATCAAATATTTAATATTAACACTGCGTAAGCAAATATCTGTAATTGTGTTCAATTATTCAATGTAATAACATTCATTCGCACATCATATAGGCATAATAAAGGAAATTCATACATAAAAATCAAAACACTTCAACAGAACAAAGACACAGAAATTTCTGAATATATCCCTTTATTAATGTCATCCAAGTGTTACAACCTTTGTCTACCCCACGCACACAGCTGCAGGGGTCCACGCACTCAGCTGCAGACTTCTACCCTAGGCCTCTCTGCACTCAACTGCAGAGCCTCTACCTATGCTACGACCCAAGACTTAGACTTCTTCCTTAGAGCTATTACTTTATTACATGATCTGCCATTCTCTATCCATTCCTAAACTACTTAGAGCTTAGCTCTTTTTATACAATTCCATGGTCTATAGACCATGGGTAGGCCAACTTTACTTTACAAAGCTAAGGGCAGACTACTCTTTTTGACCCATAATACCTTTGCTCTCCACAACCACAAAATGCAAATTCTTTACATTTTTATTATAAGAATTGACTTAAACATGGGCTTTTAGCCCCAAAACTACCCTTAGGGGATCCCTCTCCCAACAAGCCCCTAACACAAACATCATGACTCACCCTTGAGTCACTCGGTAGGCACGGAGATCTTTGCAAAAAGCCCGTCCAACTCGACCCAAATGACTGCAACCTCGACCATGCACTAAGTTGCTGCCTGCTTCGCATCTTCAACTATCTTCTCGGTTACTGCTTCTGCACTGTCAACCTGAAGCTTTTGTTGCATTGCTTGTAGAGTTGCAAGCTTGCCTTCAATGTTTCCTGTGACTGCATAAGATTTCTTCAGCTAGGGTTGTAGTTGCGCCTTTAGTACTGTTTCCTTCAGCACTATTTCCACCTGTTCCTTTAGCTACTTAGCTTCCTGTAGCATGGCTAACCTCTGTGTCAGTGCGATGGTTCACATTGTGCCCTTAACTTTTTCATAGCATTGTTAGAGTTTGTACACTACTGTCTCTAGCCTCTAGATGTTTGGGTCCTCCTGCAAGTTGGTCAGGACCTCAAATGATTGCTCAAACAACTGTGTGTAATCTGCTACTTCACTCTCCACTGTCGCAACTGCTTCTGTGATAGTGGCCACCCATTGTTCCTTTACCTTTGGCGGTGTTGAAGGATGGGCCCTCAACTGGAGCTTTGTAATATGTAGGTTCAACTCCAACTGAACCCACACCATCTTTTTCTGAGTGTTGCACACCCCTGTGGCCAATTTGTGAATGTAAACCTTGACTAGCTCCTCCTCTAGAATGGCCAACTCTAGGACCATTCTGCATGCCTCCTCCATGACTTGCATGATCTTCTTACTCTGGTTGGTCGCCTCAGCCTCAGAGGCGATGGCATCATTTCTCTATAGGGGCATCTGTTCATTTTTTATCCTCTATTCGCTGATCACCTGGAGGGTACAGTGTTCACAGGCCCTCAGCTCTGTAATTACTCCATCCTGCAAGAGGTGGAGTGCTTCGTGCGGAAGTGCTACCAAGTTCAATCTAACTCACTTCAAGGCGCTGACAGTGGGCTTTTCAGCCTTATTTTCCATGGTCAGTGCTCCATCTAGAAACACTAGCACACTGGAAACCTTCGTGCGCAGCATATCAGTAGCCTCTAATGTGGTGATAGCCAAGATGGTAGACGCTGTACTAGCTTGCGATGTGCAGTTCTACAACTCATGCAACCTGATCTGGATGGCCCCTATTATGATCTGCTACTTCTTTTCAAATTCTTGCAAGGCCTCCATGGTGACATCTCTGACTATGTCACTGATGCCATATAAGTCACCCTCCGTCAATTTGATAGGGTCCAACGAGGTCTTGCTCACTTTTGATTTCTTTATGGACCCTCCTTTCTCCAGCTCTCTTGGGTGCTTAATGCGAGCGGACGTCTCCTGAGGGTCTACGTCATGATGCTCTATGTCTTCCTCTTCAGTCTCAGGTGAAGGTGACCGCGCGACTTTGTCAGAGCCCCACTCTATGCCACCTATCAATTTTCCTACCTTTTCTGCCTAGGCCTTCTCAGTGGGCTCATTTTTCCTCTTTTCAATCAGTTGCGCCATATTTAGCTTGGCCTCTTCCTTCTTCTTCTGTGCAGCAGACTTGCTTCCACCCACTTCCAAGTTCATGGTAGTGTGCCACTCCACCTACCATTTATCAAGCACCGCATCAATGGCATAATATGTGGCCAGGGATGACAAGTCGTACCACTTCTGCGTAGGGTCCTTCTACGCCCTAATTGATACTCGTTGGAAATCAGCTTCAAACTCGACATAACTGTTTAGGTTAGCATATACCGTGGGCGACAATCATAGCTTGCGATTGATGGCTATTCTGATATTCATTTCCATCAAGATCCAGAAGATCTTGATGTCCTGAACTCTCTCCACATCCTTGGTCACCCACAGTGAAGCATACTTCATTGCTTCATGAAGGTCTGGTGCGACCGAAGGAAATTGGCTCTCCTATAGTAGCTCCCACACTACCAGCACAACCAACAATAAGAGCCATGCGTATTGGAATGTCTTTCTTTGCTCTTGCACTTCGCGATAGTTCACTGGGAACTCTCCACAAAGGTAGTCTGACTAGTTAAACTAGACTCCTTTGATGCTCTATTGTGTGAGTGCGGCGAAAGGCACTAACACCTCATCGGCGTGGCACTTCTGCATCACCTTCCCTGCAAGGATCTACATTATGACCTTCATAGTGGGGTCGCAGATGCTGGAGATACCGTCCATGCATGGCTTCTTCACTAGCTTGAATTTCTCCTTCATTGACTCTGTGAGTGCCTGCTCGCCACCGTTGCCGCCAAAGATCATAGCTAGATTTTTGCATGTATCCAACAGGCGCGTTATGTAGTGAATCAACATATCTATGATGGGTATTAGCTCCTCTAACCACAGACACCCATCATGCACCAAGAACAGCTGCTTCTTGATAACCAAAATTGTCACCGGGGTGTGGTTATAATGCGACACCCAAAGCAGGTTTAGCAATCCTACCTTCTCTACCCCCTTGAGCCACTTCCATGGCTCCAATGCAGTCATTCCTATATTTGTGTCTATGATGCGATGCATCAACTACTTAGTCGCCAGATGTGGGAACCTCTCATGGTCCACCAAGTCCCAGTCTTCAAGCTTCAGTATGGGCACTTGAGCCAAGTGTGTACCGTCAAAAGTAATTTCATCTGGTAGCAGAGGGGTTTGCTGGGGAGCCTTACTCTCATCAATGTCCTTTGGGACCTTGGACTTAGGCTTGTGTGGAGGGACATACTCTGTCAACTGTCTAATGGGGTCCACACCATGGGTTTCAACCTCCTCTACTTCCACTCCCACTTCCTCATCGTCCATTAGAATGTCTTCAATATCCTCCTCTTCTGCTTCTAGGTTTATAGCCTTGCCTTTCTCCTGTGTAGTGGGCTTTGGTGGGTTTCTCCTTGGAAACGCATGCATCGGTATGGCAGGATACTTGCCTTCCTTTTCCTTCATGGTCTCCTTGGTTGGGGTTGGCTTTAGTCTCAGCATTCTTGGCAATTTAGGACCTCCGCCAATACTTCAGCTACTTTTGGAGCAGCTACTTCGACCTCCATATCGATTTCCTACACATTCTCCTCGGCTACCACTTCTTTAGTGTTCATAGCTTCTGCACATGTCAAGATGATGCTATTCACTAGTTCATGTGTCCCCTTTGACAATTGTGCAAATACTGGACTTGCTACCAGATCTTGAAAGAATTCAAAGCTCATATGCACCTGAGAGCGCAACAACTCAATTCTCGGAATTTCAAGTGTTTTTTGTTGGACAACCACTTGTAATTTATAGGGAATTTTGAATTAAAATCCAACCACTACCCCAAAATTGGTTCATTAATGCCTGATTGGCAGTAGATTTTCAAGGATCTCAGCCATAAATTTTGTCTTAAATGTCATATGCTTGCTCCATTTGGCCTCACTTCTGTCGTCTTTTCATGAACAGTGACTTTAACGATCACTTTCTGGCCAACCTGTGTGATTGCTCCCTGGGTAGCGTAGCTCCCTCCACGCTATCGTAGACCCAGTGACATGTCCTTACTTCGCACCATCTTCCAATCACGCAGCTCCCCAAATCAGGCAGTGTAGTTTATAGTCTCACGCCTCCTTTCAACTGCCTAGAGCGCTAAGACTGTGCTACCTTCATTTAGTCACATGGCCAAACCAATGGTGTATGGCTTCAAGCGACTGCCATTCACCTTTCCTAGGAAGGGTTCTCCATTTAATTTGACTAGTTGTATCGCTCCTCCATCAGTAATATCCTTAATAAAATAAGGCCCTAACCAGTGCATCCTGAACTTCCCTGAAAATTTATCAAAATTACTTTCATATAATGAAACTAGGTCATTTACGTTAAATGTGTGCAACTTGATGTGTCTATCATGCCATGCCTTTTCGCGGTTCTTTTAGACCTGCTCGTGAAATCCTACTAAAAATATTTCTTCTTCGAGCTCATCTAGCTATGCGAGCCTCTCCTCCAAGGCTCCACAATCTGTCACACCTATGAGCATTGCTATGCACAGACTAGGCATAATATACTCTATAAGAATTACCACTTCAACAGCATAGACAAGCCTAAAATGGGTTTGTCCAGTCAACTTCTTTCATGTTGTTCAATAAGCCCACGGTACTATAGGTATGCGTAGGTCCCAATCACTTCGCTGAGCATTGCAAACCTTTGTCAGCACATTTTTGAGCACTTTTTGAAACACTTCCACCATCCTGTTTGCCTACGGGTGATAAGGTGTACTCTGCTGATGGTATACCTAAAATTCCTCCATCAGTGTGTTATTCGTCTCATTCAGGAAGTGCATACCATGATCACTCATCAACATCTTTGGATAGACAAATCACACCAGTACATGCTCAAATAGGAATTTTGCAGCAGTCACACCCGTGCAATCCTTCACCAGCTGCGCTTCTATCCAACAAGTCAAATACTCTGTCACAGTGATAATGTACCTTGCTCCTGTCTTTCCTTGTGGCTGAATAGGTCCTACAAAACTATCACCCACTTCTTAAAGGGTTGCAACGTCATCTGTGGATTCAAAGACATCTCATCCCTTCGCAATGGTCTGCCAATCCTTTGGCACACATCACATGCCTTGCAATATGATTTTGAGTCCTAAAGGAGGGTTGGCCACCACAACCCTACGATTAGAATATTCTGCATAGTTTCTCTTCCTGCATAATGTCCTCTCGCGGTGCCCCCATGAGCATCTGCGAGGATTTTACTACTTTCAAACTCTGGTACATACCATTACAATATTGCATCAGTCCCCATCTTGTACAAATGCCCAGCAATGATAGAGAACTGTTGTGCATACCACTAATTCATCTTTCTATTGGACTATGTATCCTTCCAGTGCATTACCTATCGTTAGGAAGTGTATTTTATCCTTGAAATGACCATCCATGACGCACGCTGCAAATAGCTGCGCATTAGGCAATCCTTCTTCCAATTCAGTAGGTTCCTCCCCTATTTCGATGCGTGACGGATGGTTTGGTCCCGCATTCAATCATCCAGGATTCACAATCACTTCAAAATCATACTCCTGGAACAATAAAAGCCACCTATAGATTCTGCCCCCCAACACAGGCTTATTGACCAGGTACTTCAGCGCAAAGTGATCTGTATACATCTTAAAATGGCCTCCCAGCAAGTAGTGCCTATACTTCTGGAGCACATAAACCATAGCTAGCCCCTCGCACTCGATGGTGGAATAATTCTTCTTTGCTTTGGATAATCTTCGGCTTGTGAACGCGATAGGATGGTCCAAGCCTTCTCAGCCAGCCTATGTTAGTACTACTCCCAATGTTATACATGACACATCAACATGCACATGAAACTCTTTATTCTAGTTCGAGAAAACTAGAATCAACACGGTAACCATCTTTTATTTCAATATATCCAAACTCTTCTTATAATCATCGTTCCAAAAGAATGTGACATCCTTCTTCAAAAATTTCACCATAGGCGTGGTGATCTAGGCATAACCTTTGACAAACTTTCTGTAATATCCCATATGTACCAGAGTAGCATGCAACTACTTCATCCTTCGTGGCAGTTCCAAGTTTAGTATCACCGTGATATTCATGAGATCTACCATGAGTCCCTATCTGCAAACCACATGCCCCAACCAGTGTCCAAAAGGAACACAAAATAGACACTTCTTAAGATTGAGCACGATTTGGTATCTTCAGCAGGTATCCAACATCAAGCGCAAGATTGCTACTAGGTGCTTAACCTGCCCAAACACAGTCTAGTCATCAAAATATACCTCCAAGAACATATGAATAAATTCTTTGAACACAGAAACAAATATGCGCGAGAAGATCGCAAGTTCATTGTTCAATCTGAATGGCATTATAGTGTACAGAAAGCAACCCCACTCAGTTGCGAAGGTCGTCTTGCTCCTATCCTCTGGCGTGATTTTGATCTGGTGGTACCCAGAGAACCCATTAGTGAAGGAATATGCTTCATGGCCACCTACATTGTCCAACACTTCATCGGTGAATGGAGTCAGGAAAGGATCATGTACACAAGCGTCATTCAACTTCTTAAGATCCACGCATATCCTTATTTCATCCTTCTACTTCTTTTCCTATACCGCCATTGGACTTACCCAATCAGATTCTTCCACGGGCTCAATGATGCCTGCCATGAGCATCTTGTTCAGTTCTAAGTGGACCTTTTCCTTATATTTTGGATTAAGATGGTAAGGCATTTTCTTAACCGGTTTCGCGTCGGGTTTCAATGTAATCTTCATCATTCCTAGGTCCCTGATCATCCCTTTCAGATCTATAAACTTGGTAGGGAATAAGTCTTGATATTCATGGAGCAATTCAGTGACCTTATCCACCATTGCGTCGTCCCAATAGTCTCCAATCTTTTGGAATTTGGGCTCCACCTCAGTACCAGTGTTTACTTGTTTCATTTTCAACAACGCATTTATATCAGGGTTCTCAATTTGTGGACCTTGAACCTCGCGGTGACCTTTTGCTTCTGGAATGTTAATCTTCTGTGGATCCTTGTCCTCTTCTTTAGCAGTTACATTATAACATTCTAGCACGCGACTTAGCTGAGTAGCCCATTCAGGTTTAATCATATCTAAAGGATCTTGCGGTATCCTAAAGATCATTTCTTTCACCTCTTGTAGCGCTTCATCAATATTGTCAAACCCGTCCTCAAAACTAAATGTCATCATGAATCCCTCATGCGGGACATCTTATTTTCTTGTCCGATGGTGGAGTTCTATTTCTACATACCAATTCATTGGGACAACATCCAGGGTATGATAGAACAAGTGCACCCACTCAAGTTGGGGATTTTTTCCATAAGCTTGGGTCCATTTGGCTAGATGCGTGCGTGAATCATCCTACCCATCATACTTGTCTGTTAGTCGTATCTTAGGCTTCCCAAATCATGTCCTCATCATCCTCCTACATTCACACCAATCATCAAAGCTTCCCTTGTGTGTACCCCACCATCTTGCAGGCATAGTGCGTAGTGCCTAGTCCAATGCCTGGAAGCG
>APFE031722995.1:51173-63643 GCA_000404065.3 Pinus taeda
AGCTGGTAGTCCCGGTTTTGGGATCCAGTGGGAAATCTCTGTGTATACGTGTTTTATGTGTTATGTTCTCGCATTTTTATTTTTCCTGTGATTTAGAATTCGTATGCAGGTAATTTCTGTACGGGATTAAAATCTACATTTTCTACCCCCTCCAGTATCATTGTCGAGTTTGTTTCCATTGCCCTTCCCATCTTGGCCCTTTTTCCTACCTCGTCCTTTATTATTCCCATCGGATTTTTGGTTTCCTTTGGGGTTAGAAGTTTGGATGACATTTATAGATGTTGGTTGGGAAGTTGTAGATACAAACGGCGATGCCTACATAGAAGAAGCAGTTTGTAAAGACAACTACTACAATTGATTCAATAGGTTAGCTTTGTTGGCATCAATTGATCTGACTAGCACGTCAGCATGGGGACCGAGCTTCAGTTTGGTTATATCCACCTTGGATCTAGGAGCATTAGGTAGAATTTTTTGAAGAACTCCAGATTGAGAATATATAAGTTCCAACTTCTGGGCTCTGAAAATGGACTGCTCTTCGATGAAATCATCGAAGAGCGACATGTCCTTAGAGATCTTAGGCTATAATGATTTCATAAACCATTCAAGAAGGAATTCTTGTGAAATATTGCCTTTAATGAGACTCTTCCTTCTCCTCCATTCCTGGGTATGATCTAAAATGTGAGTTGCCTGATCTTGTTGGAAATTAGCCAGAAGCTTAGTTCTAATATCATATCAGACAAGCAATTGAAAATGGTTCAAAAATATAGTAGCCAAATCACTGAAAAAAAAAGTGAAGGTTCCCCCTGGAAATTCTATGTACCAACTAGCGGCATTTCTAGTTAGTGTACCTTGAAATAATCTCAACCTGATTGAATCATCTATCAGGGAGTTGGACTAACACCATAAGTGGAAAGTAGTTATGTGGTCACCCAGATCTTCACCAGTCTTCCCCTCAAATTTTGGTATATCTGAGGGAAGCTTGGTTGGGACAGGAGGCCAAATCAGGTTATACCTAATTAGATCATTAGTCAATTTAGAGAAATATAGCAAGTTTAATGTTGCCAGAAATGGGAGTCATGGTAGACCCTGAGGATTCCACCTAGTGTGAGCAAAACTCCCAACGCTCTGAAAAGAATGGCCTAGATTTGTGAAGGCACCAGGTTGCCTGAAGTAACTCGTAAACCCGACTGAACCATAAAAATCCCATTGTGGTCAAGAAAAAACCAGATTTTGACCAACTCCTACTGAAAAAAATATGTAACTGGTAAAGTTGCCCCCTGGAGAAGTGTTAAAAGGAGTAGAGAGCCCTTGATAAGGGTTCCATGCATTAGCATAGGCAAAAAAATTCTAGAAAGAACTAATAGAAGAATACAGCATATTCCCTTGTTGACCGAAATAAAAGTGATTCCCGACTCCTAACCCACTAACTGCAAGGTTTGTCCAACTTTCAAATGGATTATAACTTTGACTTGTAGAGGAAAAAGGCATCAATCCCAAAGTTGGATTGGAGTGTGGCATATGACCACCCCTAAATGGGAAACCCTAAAAGGAAGTTGATCCACTTTCCATGGATGTGGAGGCAACTGATGGAATACTTAAAGGAACTAAAGGAATCATGCCAATCAGCATTCCAAAAGGGAAAAAGTGAATGCCAAAGGCAACAGCTTGAGAACTTCCACTTGAGGATGGAATGGAAGTAAAACTAAATGTAGCAATGCTAGGAGTAATGCAAGGTATGGAAATAGTTCCTCATCCTTGTATGGATACAAGAGTTTGCATACTCGTAGCACTTGTTGTGGATGCCATGCTTCCATTAGTGGTCATCGAAGGAAAAGATCCATATAGGCCTGGGCCTGAAGGCCTGTTGGTCGGAGTCCCGACGTATAATAAAATGTCTGGATAATCAGGAGAAAGAGGAGAATTAGGAGCCGCAATAGACTCATAAAGCTCTTCAACCTCAATATTGTCTTTCGACTGGAAGAGGACTCGAGAAAGAACTGGAGTGTTCCTCTCTAACTCTCTACTTCTACCAGGTCTATCTTGCGAATTAATAACTCCAACCGGAGGATCAATCTCTAATGCATCTATTTCCACCGGTTGAAAACCACTGGCAAGATTGCTCCTACACCTTTGAGGAGAAGGCTCAGGACTCATAAGTGATAGCCCATGAAGTCTCTAGGACCGACAAGCCAGTCGATCAAACACTTTGAATTATTTTAAAGAGATTTACTTGAAGACTCAAAAAAATTGTAAAGCTAGGCCAACTAGGAGCAAAGAGCACTCTATAAAAATTCCCTAAAGATATAAGCAATCAATCAACTTTCAAGTATTTCCACTCCGAGTAATTAGGATTGGACACCAAAATACAAGGAAGTCAAAATCAAGGGCCTTCCAAAAATAGTCTAGGGTAATTACGCCCCAGGCCTACTAGCGAAGGTATCAGAAGTAGCTACGCTGACATCCAGACAACAACCTTTGCCAGTGAAAGCACCCAAGCTTTGCAAGGGTACCCTCCAAAAGTACTGTTGAATGTGATACAATGTCAACCTCAGGTGCCACAAGATTCCCCTCTAGAACCACCTATGCGATCCCTAAGAAAGGCAACTATGGATACAACTTGTATCAAAAGCTGGGTAGAACAGTCGTGAAGCAGGCTCCAACAAGTAGGAGAGGGAGTATCTCTCTTCCTTGTCTTCACTCTCCCTCGTGCTTAACTCCCAGTCACGAAGATTTCCTGATCTTTCTAACGATATTGGGTTTTTCTCTTTATTCAACTTCTAAGTTTTGTAATTTGAGCGCCCTTGGAGAGTTAACTCTCCTCTCACCTAATCCAAGGCCCTAATGAACCTAAACTTTTTTTGAAGTCATCGGAGATTCCACAGTAAGAAGATTTTTCTGCCAACGTTTCGAATCCCAACTGGGATCCATCATCAGGGCAACTTGAAGCTTATTGTAAGTCAGCTGCTCTTCTTGCTATCTTAGCTCTAGTCTTTTCGAGTGAAATGATTTCACTCCAGGTATCCCCTCCGTGTAGGGAAATTACTTTGGATTTGAGACCTCTGTGGTACAATATTTTTGAAGTCATCGGAGATTCCACAGTAAGAAGATTTTTCTGCCAACGTTTCGAATCCCAACTGGGATCCATCATCAGGACAACAATAAAAGTTCTAGTTCATTTTATTAATTGCTTGATTTTATATAGTTGTTGTTTAAGTCAGGGGGACTTACGAGACTGAAGCTGATGATGTTTTATGACGCAAAAGAAATCAATAGAGAATAAGCCAACTTAAAAATGAGGAGGGAAAAAAATTGAACACAAATCTCTCTTCAAAGCAAGCAGAACAAATTGCAAAAGATCACAATTCACTTTTCAACAACAAAACAAAAGAAACCGTAAACCAAAAACTTGGAAAAAGAAAACAAAAGCAATGTTTTTGAGATTTTTCTTTTAAGGAAACAAAAGAAATTGTTTGAGGTCACAAAAGTACTACTAAAACTCGAAAGATCAATAAATAAGCACAAGGAGTATTTCAATCTCGCAAGTTATAAACTTGAAAATGAATGAAACTTGAACAAGAAAGACTACAAACTTGCACAAACTGATCCAAATAGCAGCAAAAGATTTCGACAAACTAACAAAAATGTCAAGAAAGAAATACTTTCAAACTTGTCAAAAAGACTCTAAAAAAAGCAAGAAAAGCAACAAGGCCACCAAACAAGGGAAGCAAAGCAAGGGAACTTGAAATTCGGGTTGAAAACAAAATTGAAAGCAATTTCCTGTTCTAGAAGACCAGAACAACCAACAACTCCAAAACGAAGCCTTGAACACAAGATACAAACTATAAACTTGCTTAAGAAGCAATCCTAGGCCAAATCGTTTCAGTGAGAAGGAGATTTTGAAAAAGAAAGATTGTAGGAAAATTGAGTTCTCCAAACAGTAGATGACCATACAACAACATAAATCACCAGGTAGAAGACCTAACTGGGCAAAAAGATTCGAAAAAACATTTCAAAAAATTGCATACGCGAATGTGTAAAGACACAAGAGCGTGCACACGCATTTCTAATACAGGAAACTCACGTATATGTGAGTCTTATTTAAAGAAACCTGCATGTATATGCTACTGTAATCAAAGAGAAAAGCATACACAAAGATTAATTAGGAAAAAACAAAAATCAAGGTCTGATCAAGAAGATCAGACTTGATGCCTAGGACATTAATGGACCAAACAATACTGTAAAAGCAAGCAATCAAAAAGCCGAACCCTGATCAAGAACAAACAATTCAAACTAGGAATAACAAGATTGTTATCCCCAATGGAGTCACCCATTTCGTTGTGGGTGAGACCACCCTAGGGCTTTGGGTTGAGAATCCCAACAAAGTAGAGGGCAAACCACAACAAGAAATGCTCAAGCAATCAACCTAAATGCTTATTCTACTGAACTGTGCAGGAATATCCTTACCCAGATGTCCTATGTTTGGGTAGATCCCATAGGGTGCAAACCCTCAGCTTCTCCTGATGTTCTTGAAACCTGAAAATTATTCAAATGGAACATATACAATAGTAGAAACATTAAGCACGTTCACGATATTAACCTTAAATCATATAAATGAATGACCAATTATACATCAATACAAGATTCATAAATGAATTACAACATAGCTTGATGCATCAACAAATTTGATATGGGAAACAGAACAACATTCCTTTTATTGAAGTTAGCTACAAGTAAAGTGGAGAAATACAGCATGAGTCCTTCTCTGACTCTAAGCATAACCATCCTCTAGATTCGTCCTTTCCTGGCCTCAGCAATCTTCCTCCATCACCAATACAAGGATATCTTCAAGAAAGATGAAGGATGTCTCCAACAAGAAAACAAGGGTTTCTTGAAGCTTTGGGGAGTGCGGGAGGCATAGGGATTCGTCAGACTCGATATGGGATAATCTCACTATAGTATCAATATCTCATATCTTCTCCCTTAAGGCCTTCCCATGTAGGTTTATTTATACTTATCCAAATTAGTTTTTTCAGTTGGGAAACAGTTGGGCCACGGGCAATAGGAAGTGAGTAACAGGTGAAACTCATGAAATCTACCCAAAATTAAGGAAATTTAATTTTTTTAAGTGTTTTAAAATATGTATGTAGGTTGGGTATATGTTGACCCGCGTGTACATGCTTTTATCACAGGGAAAAGTAGCGTATAGGGAATAAAACATTGTTTTTTAGATTTTGGACCAAGTATGGAAGGAAGGGTTGCCCTACGCCATAATCAGAGCATCAGATCTACCATGAGTGGAAAATGGTGCTATAAAAAAATGTTGTAAGATAAATATATCTTACTCAATGACATCATGTAGTGATAGATTATACTAGATATAGGTATTTTGGAGACTTACAAGTTAGCACTAATCACTAAATTTTAATCAACAAGTACCTAACCACAGTTCACTATGGAATCAGTAGAAAACAACACAACAGTTAACCAAATCACGTCATTAGTTGGATCCAACTAAATAGACTATAGTGGGTTCTTTGTTTTCCTACGCTAAGTTTGCTTTCATGTTGAATTGTTTTGGTGTTGTAAGTATTCCATGAGTTTTTAAAGTTACTTTCAGTTATATCCTTGATTAGGATTTGAACAACTGTACAATTTTTTAGAAAACTAAAATCCAACCTCCAAACATAGTTCAAATAATTTATAAACAGTCCATGCTAATTTTTTGTATGTTATCTCTACTATGACTAAACAATGCTCATTTTTCTATTTCCAAGTTTCAGTTCCACCACCCATAGTTACTGCATCATGCATCACTTGCTGATCCTTGCTCTTGTGATCATTTGCAACATTCTGGGGATTCTCATCTCCATTATAACTAGTGCACATGTTCATTTCTAGAACCTACCCTTCAACCAATGAATAATTCTGTTGCAAAAACTTAGAATCACCAATATATGCAACCTTATTAAGCATGTCAAATGTTTGGTGTGGAGCATGATTATTTAGAGGTCTTTGTTTCAGCCGAATGTATACCCAGGAAGTTTGTACACCCCTCCACGCGGGGTGGGGGGTATGGGGGGGACTTGTTCCCCCCATGGGGGTTCAGGGGAGCCGATCCGCCTCGGCTAGGGGGTCTGAGGGCCAGCAGTCCCCCAGCAGGGGTTTCAGGGGTAGCACCCCTGAAGCTAAAAACAGATGTAAAATTGCCTTGTAAAAGTATAGCAATTTCTAGTCAATCTAGGCCATTCATTAGGTGGATGATCTAACAGTAGAACTTATGTTTAGTATAGGGTTTTTTTCCCTAGAAGGCAACCCCTCTCTTTTTATGAGGGCATTGTATTGAGGCTAGGTAATAGATGTGTATTCTCTGAGCGAGAAATAGAGAGTTGAGACTGTGAGAGAAAACAGAGGATATTACAGCGGATCTACTGTAGGTTGTGTCTCTTCATTTTGCTGGATAATAGAAAGGAAGGACTGGTTGTTCGGGGTGGACATAGCCCAAACTGGGTGAACCACATATATCTATGTCTCTTTGGTTTTATGTATTTTCTGTGTTTATATTTCTGCTATATTCTATGTGTTCCATTGCTCTGTAATATATATAATTTTCTAACATCACATCCCACTTGACAAATGTTTATTGTTACTGCTAGAATATGTTCCACCAGTTTCATTGTCCCAAGGAGAAATGTATGTATGACATTCTCCATAGCTAACACTAGAATAGTTTTCATCACATAAGCCATACAAATTCTATCCAACAGTGCCACCATAGGCTAGATGGGAAGCTTCTTCCCTCAAGTTGTGAAGCACTAGCACCAGCACTAGCACTGTATTTTGAGTGAGCCCTTGAGTTCCTTGTAGCAGGTGTTCCATATCTATGCGGTACTTCCACTGCAAAATATTGATGTTTTGAGAGGGGCAAATCACAAACCAAATTTTTGGAAACTCTCATGTGACAAGTGGTACCTAAGAGCAGATAATTTCAGCTTGTATATTCAATAGTCTGTGGTGTCAAATGTTCCTTGCACATGGAATTGCATGCTCAAGATCTAAAATTTCAAACCTATAATGTTGATCCCTACTCTTGTGATCCCCTGTAACATTATGGGTATTCTCATCTCTATTATAGCTAGTGCACATGTTCATTTCTATACACCTACCCTTCAACTAATAAAGAATTTTGCTGCAAGAACTTAGAATCACCAATAAATGCAACCTTATTAGGCATGTCACATCCCACTTGAGAAATGTTTATTGTCACTGTTGGAATATGTTTCACCAGCTTTACTGACCCAAGAAGAAATGTAGGTATGACATTCTCCATAGCTCACACTAGATGTCCATCACTTAAGACATACAAGTCCTATCCAACAGTGTCACCATAGGCTAGATGGGAAGTTTCTTCCCTCAAACTGTGAAGCACTCGCACCAGCACCAACACCATATTCTGAGTGAGCCCTTGAGTTCCTTGTAGCAAGCGTTCCATATCTACGTGGTATTTCCACTGATTAATATTGATGTTTTGAGAGTGGAAAATTCCAAACCAAATTTTTGGAAACTCTAGTGTGACAGTTGATCCTTAAGAGCAGATAATTTTAGCTTGTAGATTCAATAATCCATGGTGTCAAATTTTCCTTTCATGCTCAATATCTAAAATTTCAAGTCTATAATGTTGATCCTTTCCCTTGTGGTCCCCTGCAACATTTTGGGGATTCTATTCTATATTATAGCCAGCACACATGTTCATTTCTAGACACGTAACCTTCAACTAACAAAGAATTTTGTTGCAAGAACTTAAAATGACCAATATATGCAACCTTATTAGGCATGTCACATCCCACTTGACAAGTTTTTATTGTTACTGTTGGAATATGTTCCACCAACTTTACTGCCTCAAGGACAAATGTACGTATGACATTCTCCATAGCTCACACTAGAATAGTGTCCATCACATAAGCCATACAAATCCTATCCAACAATGCCACCATAGGTTATATGGGAAGCTTCATCCCTCAAACTGTGAAGCACTAGCACCATCACCAACACCATATTCTGAGTGAGCCTTTGAGTTCCTTGCAGAAGGTTCCACATCTATGCAATACTTCCACTACAGAATATTGACATTTTGAGAGGGGAAAAATCACAAACCAAAATTTTGGAAACTGTCTTGTGACAGCTAGTCCTCAAGAGCAGATAATTTTAGATTGTAGATTCAATAATACGTGGTTCAAATGTTCCTTGCACATGGAATTGCACACTCAAGATCTAAAATTTCAAATTTATAATGTTGATCCTTGCTCTTGTGATCCCCCTGTAACATTCTAGGGATTTTCATATCTATTATAGCCAGTGCACATGTTCATTTCTAGACACCTACACTTCAATTAATGAAGAATTTTGTTGCAAGAACTTAGAATCACCAATATATGCAACCTTATTAGGCATGTCATATCCCACTTGACAAATGTTTATTGTTACTGCAGGAATATGTTTCACCAACCTCAATGCCCCAGTGAGAAATGTACGTATGACTTTCTCCATAGCTCACACTAGAATAATGTCCATCACATAAGCCATACAAATCCTATCCAACAGTGCCACCATAGTCTAGATGGGAATCTTCTTCCCTCAAGCTATGAAGCACTAGCACCAGCACCAGCACCATATTCTCAGTAAGCCCTTGAGTTCCTTGTAGTAGATGCTCCATATCTATGTGGGACTTCCACTGCAGAATATTGAAGTTTTGAGAGGGGAAAATCACATACCAAATTTTTGGAAACTTTCATGTCACAATTGGTCCTTAAGAGAAAATAATTTTAGCTTGTAGATTCAATAATCCATGGTGTCAAATGTTCTTTTCACATGGAATTGCATGCTCAAGATCTGAAATTTCAAAATCTATAATGATGATCCTTGCTCTTAGCATCCCCTGCAACATTTTGAGGATTCTCATCTTTATTATAGCCAGTGCACATGTTCATTTCTAGACACCTACCCTTCAACTAATGAAAAATTTTGTTGCAAGAACTTAGAATCACCAATATATGCAACCTTATTAGGCATGTCACATTCCACTTGAAAAATGTTTATTGTTACTACTGGAATATGTTCCACCAGCTTCACTGCCCCAAGGAGAAATGTACATATGACATTCTACATAGCTCACACTAGAATATTGTCCATCACATAAGCCATACAAGTCCTATCCAACACTGCCACCCTAGGCTAGAAGAGAATCTTCTTCCCTCAAACTATGAAGCACTAGCACTAGTGTTAGCTTGTTGGGTCCTAACCCATGTTTAGAGGTGATTTAGCCAATCAAATCCTAAAACTACTAGCCCTTTCGGCAACAGTTTGTGGTGCGTAGACTAAGGTCTCACCCGAGGTAGTATGGGAGGGTACTGGAACCAGGTTTCTACACCCTAGGGATGTCTTGATGAACTTTTGGAAGTTCACGACCCGGACATGCATGCTCGTACTGCTCCGTGTAGCTGTTTGTTCTTCGCAACCTATGCCACTGCCTTCGCACAGCTCCATAAGGAGCACAAAGAAGTACTACCCTGATCTTTATACTTATTTTTCTATTATTATAGTTCTTAACTTATTTGTGAGGGCCCAGTATTCTTACTTATCATTTAACATTGATCATAAGTGTGTGCAACCATAAACAACATAAATGCATAAAAGTAAACAGAAACACAGATACGCAATATTCTGAATCAAACTTATCTTTATTAATATTCCTCTTCAAGTACAATCTCAACTCTACACTGCGCAATAAGTTGCAGAGGTCCGCGCACTCAGCTGCGGACTCTACTAGGCCTCTGTGCACTCAGCTGCAAAGACTCTTCCTACTACTATGACCCCAGACTTGGACTTACAAACTCAGAGTTCTTATTCCATCATACTTGCATAATTCACTCAAACCCTCTTTACATCTTAGAGTCGCGCTCTATTTATACAATCCCATGGTTTGTGGATCATGGGTAGGCCGACATTACAATACATTATTTTACAACTCTTAGGGTGGACAACCCTATGACTCGATTCTACATTTTGCACTCCGCACCCAAACTTCGTGGAGTATTTATAGTACAATGGCCAAAACTCAGGCTTTGAGCCTCAAAAACATATTGTGGGGGAACTGATGCCCAACATGCCCCCAACACAAACATCGTGACATGCCCTTGAGTCACTAAGTTGGTGCAGCGATCTTTGCGTGAAGTCCATCGAGCAGGTCCCGTGCTGCTTGGAGGTTCGCAGCACCTTGTTCTGTCGTCTGCTGTACCTATGGCACGCGTATCTCTGAACCTTCATGAGCAAGGTCACATCCCTGTCTAAGCACATAAATTCCCTACATCTATGCCAGTTTTCTTTTAATGTTGGTTGTAATTGTGTAAGCTTCATCGATCCATGGTTAGATGCACGCTTTAAGTAGGGCTTCTTTTTGTCGCGTGGCGTCCACCTGCTCCTTCAGTACCCTTACCTGTTGCATCTTTGCCAGTCACTGAGTAAGGATGACCATCTATGCAGTCCCCCAGACATTGTCGTACTCCTGTTGTAGTTCACACGCCTTTATCTCTAGGCACTAGATGTTTGGGTCTTCCTGCAATGATGTAAGCATGGAAAATGCTTGATCCAACATCCTAGTACAGTCCTGTACCGCTCGTCCAACTTGTTCCAGCCCTATTTGGATGGTGTGGGTGCGTTGTTCTCTAAGTTAGGGGGGCGTGGATGGCTGCACCTTCAACTACAGCACGACAATCTGCAAGTTCAGCTCCAACTAAACCTTTGTCGTTTCCTCCCTGGCCACGCTGACTCCGACTGCCAATAGGTGGACCCGTTCTGTTGCTGGTAGCTCTATCAGAATGGCAAACTTCAGGACACTCCTACATGCCTCCTCTACTGCCTGCTCCAATCTGTGAGTCTGCACAACCAGCTCATCATGATGTAGGCTGAGCTGTTCCATGTTGATTTTCTACTCACTCAGGACCCGGAGCGTGCGGCCTTCCTTGGTGCGGAGCTCTGTTGTGACCCCATCCTTTAGCTGGTACAGGGTTTCTCATGGAATAGCTGCCAATTTCAAGCCCAAGCCCTTGCTTCTACTCGGCATAGCCTGATCAACCTTGTTCATTACTGTGAGCGTGCCTTCGGGCAACATGAAAGTGTTGCTCATATGGGTGCCTAGCGTTTGTTCAGCCTTTGCTATTCTTGCTGCGACATATGGGACCATCATAACTGCTTGTGGGGGTTGTACCTGTAAACCCTATAGCTATGCTCTCAACACCCCCAACACAGTGTTCTACTCCATCATCATCTCCTGGAGCGCGTCCTTAGTGACATCGCAAACTATTTCGCCGATGTCAAACAGATCACCTTCTGTGAGTGTGATCGGGTCAATGGACATCTTTGTGGCCTTAACTTTCTTCCTGGGAGTCGGTTTTTTAGGGATGTACAGCCGCTTGTGTTGAGTCGATGTTGAACCAGGGTCCACTTTCTCTTCTGTCCTATCCACGTCCTTAGTTTCTTGCCCTGTGGACATCTCTTGGCCCTCCTCGGGCTCTTCTGTTTGCTCTATGGGCTTCCCTCCTATCTGCACTGCTGTACAGTTGCTTCCTCAGCCTTTTCTGTGCCACGGCCACTAATTCTGCTTTGCGAAGTGCCCTAACCTCCGCAACTGCCTTCTCATTGCACCGCTTCTCAACTAACTTCTTAACACGAAGCTTGGCTTCCTCCTCTTTCTTCTACAAGACTGCCTTCTCCAACTCAGTCAAGTCTGGGGTGCACCACTCTGGAGGCCAAGACTCCAACACAGTGAAAATTGCATCATTTGTTACAATGAACAAGAGCTTCATCCATTTCTACATTGGATCCTTGTGTGCCCAGATGTATAGGTTAAACATATTTTCCTTGAACTCTGCTGAGCTTTGCAAGTTGTTATAGATCGTAGGGGACAGGCGTAGCCTACGATTGATCCATATTCAGATGCTCACCACCATGAGCACCCAAAACACCTTTGTCTCGCGAATAATCTTCATGTCTTTTGTGGCCTAGACAGAGGCATATCTCGTGGCCTCTGGTAGATCATGCTAAATATTAGGGAACTGGCTATCCTCTAGTAGCTCTCCTACAACCAACAAGACGAATAAGAGCAGCCATGAGTGGTGGAGGGCCTTACCCTACTCTTGGGCCTCCAATTCGTTAGAAACTCCTCATAGAGGAACTCCGCCCAATTGAACTGGACTCCCCCTACACACTGCTCGGCTAACGCAATCACAAAAGCTGGTACTTCGTCGATGTGACACTTCCTCATCATCTTGCCAGCCAGCAACTGTAGGTTTTAACCTCGTACAGAAATTACCTGCATACGAATTCTAAATCACAAGAAAAATAAAAATGCGAGAGCATAACACATAAAACACATATACACAGAGATTTCCCACTGGATCCCAAAACCGAGACTACCA
>APFE031722996.1:0-13630 GCA_000404065.3 Pinus taeda
GTGGGAGGATGGGAGGGAGAGAGAGAGAGAGAGAGAGAGAGGGAGGGAGAGGGACGTATGAAGGGGGAGAAGGAGAGACAAAGGGTGGGATGGAGAGGAAGAGAGAGGGGATGGAGTGAGGGAGAGAGGGGGGGAGGATATATAGAGAGGGGGCATAGGTGAAAGAGAGAGAGAGGAGAAACGATAAAATAAAATAAAATAAAAGATGCGTTAACCAAATACAAAATGTATATTCAAATGTATAAATCCCACTAAAGTAAATCCACTTGCAGCAGCTGCCTTGTCCAACCAGAGGGAGCGTGCTTAGATTCTCTACCAGTAACAAGGTTGTCTACAAAATTTCCTCTAGAAACACTTGTTTCCACATTCCAAACTCAATGTCGTAAATTGTCAACCATCCCAGAAATTATTACGCCGTAAGGCGTTTCCCTCTGAAACCGATCCCCCTCCTTGCCTACCTGTCATCCTTGGACACCGTAGGATTAGATGTTAGACGATTACAAAAACTTAAACCGTCGATCAATTCCTCTGAACCGTTCAGCTCCCATTTACTTTGAAGTGCGATCAATCTCCTTGGAAGTGTTATCACATTCCATTGATCATCATTCTGGTGGGACATGCAGAGTTGTCCCCTGCATCCTCCTTTCGATCCTTTCATCGTTACTTCCATAGCCTCTGCTTTACTTCACAAATTTAACATCATCGATGTTGCGATGGCTGCAGATCCCTGAATGACTATCACTTCTCTGCCTATGCATTCTTCTCTCCGGCTGAGACGGAGCTTTACCAGACTCTCATTAACTCTGGAATCCGTCTGCAGGGTTGCAACACATGGTATGGTGGTGGATATATTGGGAAATAACCAATTTTTATGGGTGGAAATAATTTCGTTGGAAGACTACCATCGATCTAGAAGACTCGGGATTTCGAATTAGCAGGTTATGGCAATATAGTGTTCATTTGTTATATCTCTTAATTTTGTGTATCAATCTATTATAGGTCTTGATTCTGAATTATGTGTATTAATCTATTATATGTCTTGATTCTGTGTATTAAGATGAAAAAATTGAGGATATCGTGAATTATCTTCTGGAAAAAAGAAGAGGGTTCAATTAAAATGTCTGGAGGCCTTATCATTTGCAGGTGAGCTTGCAACATTTTGTTTTGACTTTACTCATTTTTTTAAAGGTTAGAATCAAGAGATATAACAGATGAACATAGTATTACCATAATTTGAATTATGTGTTGGAAATATTACAGATGAAAACATTATTACCATAATCTGAATTATGTGTTGGAAAAACGAGGGTTAAATGATTTCTTCATTGAAATGTCTGGAGGCCTTATCATTTGCAAGCCACATTGCAGCGTTTTGCTTTTTGGGTATCCAGCCTTTGATTTTCTCCATTTACCTCTTCTTTTGAATATGTCAACAACTTTTCAATTTATTTTTGAAATTTCATTTTAACCGTGTCATCATCACTGCAAGTGCTTCAACTTGCTTCCAGACTGCAGCCTGTTGGATTGGTTACTAGACCTTCTTTGCATGGGTCCACCTGTGAGAATAAAGCTCTTATGTCTGTCTAGGGTCTATGTTATTTTCTTTGAAGGAATCATATGGTTACATTTTGTATGAATGGCACTTCCTTTTGATTTGTTGGGAATTTCATATCTGCATCAGATGGCCAACAGGATTATAATATTATTCCATTTATTTATTGATGGCTCTTGTTAATTTGGATTCAATGGAATTGGACATTTGTATGTCTTAGTTATCATAGTACCAATGTATATTATAATTGACATTAGTCTGCTTTGATGGCTCTTGTTACAGTTAATCTGGATTCAATGGAATTGGACATTTGTATGGCTCAGTTATCATAGTATCGAGCTTGATCACAATTGACATTAATCTGCTTTGAGCTTTGGATGCCACTGTGCATATTTTGACTATGCAGCCAGTAGAGAATTCAACCAGAAAAAGGTCAGCCTGCTTATAAATCCTGAGACAACATAACTTGTTAGGGTTCCAGAGTTCTTCTTCTGAGGGAAAGATAATTTATCAGTTAATAAATTTTTAGAAAGAGTATCAGAATTTTCCATCAGTACTACTTTTGTAGAACCTTGGATAGCAATCACCAAAAGTGTTGATATTAGTGGCAGAGTCACAAACAATATGGAATCATTGACTATGATATGAAATGAATGAGAGTTGTCACTCATGAACGAAGCTGCACGTGAAAGCATTTCATATACCCACAGGATGAAACTAGAGACCCACCAACCTCTCAAAAGAAAATGATGTGAAGATGACCCAGACCTCTTTTCGAAACTGATAAGAAGAAGTGAAAGCGACCAAGTCATTGCTTGAGAACATAGAAACACCATGTGAGGAAAACTGGCATGATGCTGTCTTCCATGATAAGCAACCCAGCAATGAACAATAGTGGTCATGGAATGAGTTATGCTTAGAACTACTGTGATGATTTGAACGGTAAGTAAATTTCCCCTCGTTAGAACAATCCTTTGACCTTCTGCAACTCGGTTATGATGCCAGAGATTGGTGCCCCAAATTCTATATATCTCAAACCCCATAAATGTAGCTGAAAAAGTAGTCTGTATAACCAAGGAAACCAACTCTTCAATGTTTTGTGAGAGTAGAACCAGAAGCAACCATTGCAAGAGGGCCATAAACGATATCTTCATCTCCAGACTGCTCAAATCCAACCAGGATAGCCTCGTGATTGAATCCTTCAACATGTCAATAATTCTATATATAATTCAAGAACAGAAAAATTAGCATTGCAGACAAAAGTCAGGAACAAGCATATTTTAAATTAAAAAATATGACAAAGCAAAAATGTATTCAGTTGCTCACCATCCATTCTTGTTTTATAGTAAAATTCACATTGCTTCGACAATGAAGAGCTAAACTTTGTCAGAAACCATGTCTAAGATAGAGGTCATCTGAGAACAACAATACATCATTCATTTTATTTATGTCAATATAATGGTATCTGCAAAACCTCTAGCTTTCGGATTTGCAACAAGGATAGAATTGTCCTTTGGAAAATCTGAAAAAATAAGAAACTATTGTCTAAATATAGAAAACTCACAAATAAATGCAATAAAAAAATGTTCTAGATAAACACTTGAACTATTTATGTTGCTAGTAGGTAATAGAAAAGCAAGACAACCAAGTAGACTGACTGATAGTCGGAAATAACCATGTCTCAATGTCAAGCTATGGCCAAAGTTGTAGCAACATACATAACGTTTATTCTAATAAAAAATTAAGGATGATATATCATACTACGGCCAAAGTTGCAGCATACATAATATTTATCCAAATCAGAAATTAAGGATGATATATCGTATTTCATATCACCTTGAATCATCCATGACTAGTGCCAACACTTGAGGACATATAAATGGAAGTTTTAACTGTTCAGCACGGCTTTTCTCATGACCCGTGGCACAGCTTTTCCTAGGTCCCATAGCAGGCCTACTGATCATTTATCTCCTTTCATGCTGAATCTTGTGCCAGAGGAAATACAATTGATATGCGGACCACATATTTGCAGATATAGGTTTAGAATTGTGATTGAAGACTGCTTGTAAATTGAAATTTCAGCTCAATAAGTTCTTGTACCATTCTAAAATGTTAAAAGTACTTCTACAAAACTCTCCAATCAAAACAAAAGGGCATATGACATTAAAAAGTTATATAGGCATGCTTTGATATAGATCCTCTCCCCCACACCCTTTCTTTTCATAGTGAGAAAATTTGTGTGTTTTGCAGTAAAAAAATTTCAAGAACTAGATATGGTCTTTTTCTATACTGTCAACTAAAACTAATAATCTTTAAATTTCGGATCGTGTGGCTTTACAGAAATTTAATTCCAAATGCATTACTGAAACCTATTGAAAAAATTAAAGTAAATAGCAAACACCTGGTTTGGTCTTTCGTGTGGAATTGCATTTTCAATTACAAAGTTTAAGACTCGTATTAAAGTTTCGTAACCTTGCCATGCTATATATTGGTTCAAATGAAAAAGTGTGGTTTCAGAACCATAGAGTAATTAGAACTTCTAGCGAAATTAAATAAACGACAGAAGACAACGTTTGACATTTGTTGTGGACTTACATTTACAGGCACAAAGATCAAGGCTCAAGCTTCCCAACTGAAACGGATATCTATAATCACTCTCTCTTTCATGCTCAAACTTAAGAGCTCGCAGAGTAGTCCCAATATACTATTTCTTTTTCTTGGGAGTTGATAAATTAAAGTTAAAAAGCCCAAAATATTTGAAGAGGCGTAACAAACACTAGACACTTCAAATTTCAATGGAATTTGTGCTATTACTTAGCGAATTTCGTTAAATCTGGCAGAAACATTGAATTATGTGCTTCAGCAGGAAAACCCAGAAAATTGTCGAGTTTTTCATTTTCCAGTTTGGAAGTGGAAAACTGAAGAAATAACGCCTAGTAAGCTTGCACTTCCAATTTGTCCATTACAAGCAGCAAGCTAAAGTTTAGCATTAGTCAACTCAAAGGAGCGAGGACTCGAAATGAAATTACCTCGAAAGCCCAAATCCAGCAAGTCTCGAATCTATCAATTTCCAGATTCAAGGGCGATTCAGGGCCCTTCAATGAAGTATTTTTTTTTTCCAATAAATTAAAGTATAAATCAATAAATAAATTATTACGCAGTAAGGCGTTTCCCTCTGAAACTAGGGTGATGGCCATAAATGATAGGGTAGAGCTCATGTTTAGCTTTTTTCCCATGTGCTAAATTTTATTGTCTCAGCTATCTTTTGTATTTTGTGGTACATTTCCTGTTATATGTAGCCATATTACACTTTATCTTTCTTTTTAGCTACATCAACCTTTGAGGCACCGTTCCAGGCCCAACTTAAGGTGTGGAGAAGGATATCCTGAATTATCTTCTAGAAAAAAGAAGAGGGTTCAATTAAAATGTCTGAGGGCCTTATCATTTGCAGGTGAGGTTGCAGCGTTTTGTTTTGACTTTACTCATTTTTTTAAAGGTTAGAATCAAGAGATATAACAGATGAACACAGTATTACCATAATCTGAATTATGTGTTGGAAAAAGGAGGGTTAAATGATTTCTTCATTGAAATGTCTGGAGGCCTTATCATTTGCAGGCGGCGTTGCAGCGTTTTGATTTTTGGGAATCCGGCCTTTGAATTTCTCCATTTACCTCTTCTTTTGAATTTGTCAACAACTTTTCAATTTATTTTTGAAATTTCATTTTAATTGTGTCATCATCACTGCAAGTGCTTCAACTTGCTTCACACTGCAGCCCATTGGATTGGTTACTAGACCTTCTTTGCCTAGGTCCACCTGCGAGAATAAAGCTCTTATGTCTGTCTAGGGTCTATGTTATTTTCTTTGAAGGAATCATATGGTTACATTTTGTATGAATGACACTGCCTTTTGATTTGTTGGGAATTTCAGATCTGCATCAGATGGCCAACAGGATTATAATATTATTCCATTTATTTCTTGATGGCTCTTGTTAATTTGGATTCAATGGAATTGGACATTTGTATGTCTTAGTTATCATAGTACCAAGGTAGATTACAATTGACATTAGTCTGCTTTGATGGCTCTTGTTACAGTTAATCTGGATTCAATGGAATTGGACATTTGTATGGCTCAGTTATCATAGTACCGAGCTTGATCACAATTGACATTAATCTGCTTTGAGCTTTGGATGTCACTGTGCATATTTTGACTATGGGGTCATATTATTTGTTGCATATAGTTTAAACTAGAAGTTTGGATACTACATGGTAGAAACGAGTGTTCATGGGATTCTATCCCTATTCATTATCAGTAGAATGACTAGTTTAGGTTGCCGGCACTTCAATGTTGAGAGTACAAAATATCTGATATATTTAGGTTTTCAATTTAAATTTTTTATGAGTGGGTATTGTAAGTTGATGGTGTTATCGGTGTATGATTTGACAGGAAACTTGCAAGCTATGAAGCACATCAAAAATAGGAGAAGGAGGAGGAAGAAGAGAAGTTGTTGTTAAAGAGGCAACAGGAACTTGATGCATTTGATCAGCAAAACAATGGTGTTGTACCTCAATATAATGACAAAAATCACATTCGAGACAAAAATAGTTTTCATGGGGCCAATAGTGTTAAAGTGACTTCATTTGAAACGGAGGCTCTTTGGACAATGAAAGCATTTTGGCTGCCATCAGCAACTCCCGAGGCTCAAGCAAAAGTTGAGGCACCTTCACTTGATACAATCTGCCCAGAGGGTAAAGAGAAACTGAAGTTGAAGTCTCTTTTTGCAGTTATTTTCACCAAGGATCCACATGATAAAAAATATGAGGTTTTGGGGGCCAGTTCTATTTGCCCTAGTTGCAAAGATACACTAACAAATAGGCATACACTAATGGCAATCAGCACTTGTGGCCATATTTATTGCAAAAAGTATGCAGAGAAATTTGTTAAATTAGATGGGGTTTGTTTTGTGTGCAATAGAAGCTGCAAAGAAATGCATTTGATCACCCTGGAAAAACGAGGTACCGGATTTTCTGGTCACGGGGACCAGTTGGATGCAACCGATTTTAAACATGTTGGAAGTGGTTCTCGCATGGGAATATTTTGGGTATCAAACTCAATTGGCATGGTTCTACTTAGCAAAATTGATGGTTTAATTCAAATGAAAATCATTTTAAGAACATACCCCTCATTATCTGCTAAGGTATATGGCTGGCCCAGAACAAAGGAATTTTCCAAGATCAGGTTTCTACCCTTGCAGTGCAATGCACCTCCATTTTTTAATTGCTTCCTCAAACCACCCCCTCTCTAATCCAAAGGAACATCCGCAAAGAATAAATCAGACTGTATGTTCCTTGCCTATTTTGGTGGCACCTCTCATGCATAGGATAAATGTAGGGCTGGCATTTTCATTCATGTTAATGATCACAGATCTCTCAAAACCTCTGTGGGCATTGGTATAAATTCTTAAACTCCTTTTGTGTTGGTTCAGATTTTTAGTGACTCTGAATGCAATAAATTCAATAAACAATGTGCAAATAAATTGGATAAACAATGTGCAGCGTTGTCAAATCTTATTTCAGTTCCTATTTTAGAATAAATTTCACGCTTAAAATCTGGTTTTGTTGATTTTTCTCTCAAATTTTCACAGAGAAGAACGCTGAACCGGATTTCCTTTCTAAAAAAGGTTTACAACAGGCTCCGGACGTCTGGCATATAACAGAATCAGTGAATGGGCAGGTCACTGAGAAGTATCAACCACCAAATGGTTAATGGTTGACAGATGTGGTTTCATTTCGCTCTCACAGCCACTGTTTTTAGTGGTACATGCCAATGTTAGTTGTTATATGCAGTGTTTATGTGTTTGCTGTATATGTCCTTCAGACTATGATGAACTTTAACCAATTATTTTTTGATATGAACAGGTTTTCTCCAATGCTCAGAGAGACGCATTTATATGGTATCAGACTATTTATGTGTTTTTTTGTGCTTTTTGGTATTAAGTGATGTTTTTCCACTTTTCTCAGTACGCTATGCTCTCATTTTTTACATATTACAGCAACTGTTTTTAGTGGTACATGCCAATATTCAGTTTTTACGTATTGTGGATTTAGTCTTGATCATGAATTCTTGGATTCAATCTTGATCATGAATTCTTACCGCATCTTACGTATGTAAAACTTTATCCTCTTAATAAAAAAATTCAATTTTTCCCTTGGAAAAAAGCTTTGGTTGCTTCAAATTCTTGATATAAGAGTACTTTACCTAACCTAGTCATTACAAAGTCCAGAAAATACTAGTTTTTAGCTGTTTCGAAAACTTAGTTATAAAAATTACCATCATCAAAGGAGGAATTTCTCACCCAAAAAAACTCTACTCAATCTTGTTGATAATATAACGTGTATTTCATAGACAGCTCGACTAAAATTATCTCTATCCGACTAAAAATTAGAAAAAGGAGGGTACACTTGGACTATCAAATTAACACTAAGGAGAGAAAAAAAATTATTGAATCGGTAATATGAGTTACTAATGTAAACACACAGCATCAATCAAGAAAAACACATACATTATTTACTATGTTTTTCTCTATTTGGGTATCTACTACCTATTTTATTTTTCCATACATTATTTACTATGTTTGTCTCTCTGTAGGTATCCACTACCTATTTTATTTTTCTAGGCGGTATCTGGTTCATGGTCCAGAGATCATAGATTAGATCTGATAGTCCCCAGAGACCAGATCAGTGACCACTACCTCCACAAGATATTTGTACCAGCCAAATCCACCCAAGTCAACAACATAGCCTAACCTTAAGAGTGTCAAAAGAATTGAATATGTGACCTCTCAATGGCAGAGTTAACAATAATGTATCAATAGTGCCTAATCAACAGGGGGTAAACCAACTTAACTAACCCTCTAAACGATCTACGGCCTACTAAACTAGTTGGAACATCAAAAATTATTCTTCATAGTACCTCTTGGAACATAAAAAATTATTATTCATAGTACCTCTTCAAGACCAGATAAATATCTGCGCATACAACAAAATGTGGTAATTGACTTAACATTTATCCAAATTTGGCCAATGAAGCTTAGGTCCTGAACCAATAAATGCTTAAAATCAAAATCCCACACCATGGCTTCTATACACAATGTATTGAGCAGTTATACTAACTTAATACTAACCTAACCAAATATATCGTGTCACAATACGAAAATAGGGATTAAAAAACATAAATGCAACTCACCAAACCACCCAATCTATGATGTCATAATAAGGGTGAAAAATAAGCCTGTGTTCATTTCAAGGATCTAGGAAGAAAATTAATTAATACTATGGATATATACTACTTTGTTCTTATTTTTATTAGTCAACATCCATTTGTATTTATCATTTTATTTACTAGCATTTGCACCAGATGTTACAAAGGAAACGCCGTAAGGCATAAATTGAAGAACACAAATACAACAAAAGAATACTTTGATAAAGAATACCAATATATTGAACGCTCAAATCAATGCCCCATTAATTGTAACCACTTAGTATACATATCTATCAACATTAGGATTATACACAATGATCAAGAAATTTCCCATAGACAAACAACACCTTCCACAACAACCTTTTGTCACATCCACATTTTAAAAAATGCCTTGGAACGTGATTGGAATCTCCCATATTGCCTTTTTCATTATGCAGATAAATCTTCCATATTGCTTATCAAGGACTTCAAATTGAGAAAATCATTTTTCCCAATTTTGTAATGCTCACTTATTGAACTCGGGCCCAATCTCATTGTTATTGGACAGTTTGAAGTCCTTGATAAGCAACTGAGATTTTTTGTTCCATTTTGCTGACTAGGCAGTAAAAGTGGTTACAACAATGCTTTCAAAAGGTTATACCCTAGGAAAGGATACTTTAGGCAAAGCCAAAGAGTTAGACGAGAAGTATCAAGTGATGGACATTGTTGCAGCAAAGGTGGCAGATTTTGGAAAATTCTTCGGAAAGATGTCAAAAGCAGGTTTGATTACAGTTGGGCATGCAGCTTACAATGCAGGAACAACACCTGTCAACAATAATTATTTTGCAACAGGAGCACTAATGGTTGCTGGGGTTCTTGACAGCGCAACCAAAGCTGCTGCTAATTTTGGTAATAGGAATAATGCAGCAAAGAAGTAGACTTGAAGTATTATGGCACTATCAAGTTAGAACTGTAATGTAGTGGTGTTGGCCTTCAGGTTCGTCTGTCTTATAATTAAGTATGCATGTAATTTTGCTTACCCTGCCATAGTCGTTCTTGTATCAAATCAATTTTATGGTATTTGTATATGTGTTTAAATGTTTGATCTTTCTGCAGCCCTTCACATTGAGATACACTATATATCTGTGGGCTTCAACCCCCAAATGCATGCTAGACAGCTGTTGACACCAACTAACATCAAGAAATTGGAGACGCTTCAAACTACTCAAGCGGTTGGGCAGCTTTTTGATGTTTGTTTTGGATAAATTTAGGAACTTCAAATGTTTTAAGTTCCCAATAGACGTGGACAATGATTGGATGGAAGTATGACTTATATCTAACACAGTCATCTAAAACAAATAAACAATGTCTTCGTTCTAGATTTTTATTCATTCCTTCAAAATATTTGTTAATTCTGTCGTGAATTCCCTTTACGCCCCCTTCTTTTTCCTCACACGCTTTTATCTATCTGAACGTCGATAGCAGCAACACTTCAATGACAAGTTTGGGTGATACTGTAAGCCACACAAATTGGTCGAAACTGTCTCGAACATTTTGGTTGTTGAATACCTCTTGCACCAGAAGGGTTTTGCCCTGTCCTCCCATACCCACAATAGCAATCACTCTGAATCCATTTTCCAATATCCACCGACTGACCTTTTCAGTGTCTTCCTTTAATCCCACCGCTTGAAATACTAAACTTATTCCAAAATGTTTTTGTTACTTTATAGATAAGGCGTAGATTGCTTGGCTCTATGAAAATACATGTTAATCTGTTACTTGTGCTCTTTGACTGAAAAATACATGGTGACAGAAAAATGCATATTATGCTAATTGAGGAATGCTTTTCACTTGTCGAACTTATAGTATTGAATTTAACACAACAACACTTTACGACAATGAACTAACAATATTCATGATGAAAATAGCAATATGGAAGATTTATCTGCATAATGAAAAAGACAATATGGGAGATTCCAATCACGTTCCAAGGCATTTTTTAAGATGTAGATGTGACAAAAGGTTGTAGTGGAAGGTGTTGTTTGTATATGGGAAATTTCTTGATCATTGTGTATAATCATAATGTTGATAGATATGTCTACTAAGTGGTTCCAGTGAATGGAGCATTGATTTGGGCATTCAATATATTTGTATTCTTTATCAAAGTATTCTTTTGTTGTATTTGTGTTCTTCAATTTATACCTTACGGCATTTCCTTTGCAACATTTGGTGCAAATGCTAGTTCTATTATTCACAAAAACATTAGATGCCGCAAATTATTGAATCACATCATTGTGCCTTTTTTGCATAATTACATCTTTTCCATAATTTCTGCAACACTTTTTGTTTCCACTTCCATGAATTCCCTCTATGCAAAAAGAATGTTCCCAAATAATTTTAATACCAACAATATTTGCAACACATGAAAAACTAGGAAATGCACAACATCCAAGGAAACAAAGATTTTAATGAATTGTTCTTTTAGCGAAACAACTAAATTTTGAAAATTGTAGTTAAAGTGTTCATTGTTCTCATGGTTTAATGACTTTTGGTAGTTAATTGGTAGGGGTTGGACTTAAGGAACAAACAAAGATTGTGTTTCTTATAGATGTATTTCTGGAACAATATTTGTTGGAACATTGTTCTGCACAAAGCAATGAAAAAAAACATACAGTAATTAATATATTACATTCAAAAGTCAAAATCCTATCAAAACAAAAGATATTTCAAGCACATGTTATGTCACAAATTACAATCACCTATATTTCAATTAAATGTTTCCCGATGTGTGATCATCCGACCTCATCTCCATGCTTATGTGTTATTTTTGGTCTGTAGGATTTTAACAAAATTTATGCGCTTTCCCCTTTTGCACTTTTTATTTTGTAATCTCTTCTTCACACCCTCTTTGTAGTATTTCTCTTAAACTTAGTTCTGCTTACAAAGGAAGAACTTCAGTTTCACTTTGGCACTCATAATTTTTGGTAAACATCAAATATTCTAAAGAATTTAGATACTGAATTTTGTTTTCATTTAACAAACCTTAATTCTTTTTATTTCTTTTTACAGAACATAAGGTGGGAAGAAAAGATAAATATTTAAAACAATTCACAACAAATTCAATATCAAACTATACAACTTTTTTCTCTCTTACTCAATAGCATATAGATTACCCCAAATTCTATCTAAAGATCATTTAGAGATAGCATATAGATTGCCCCAAATTCTATCAAAAGATCATTTAGAGACTCTAGAGGATCGTTGAGTTATTTTTACATTGGCAAGGATAAGAGTGGAATAATTGGCTATAGAATTCGAATTCACTCATTTACTAATTTTGAAACCAGTTTTATACTATCAATATAATGAGCTAAGACAACCCCACATTCTCTATCAATCTTATTGTAAGGAAAAAGAAAATAAAAAGATTAAACAAAAGAAGAATCTTATTGAAATACGAGTTACATTAATTTGTGACTTCAATGTTCGATACCCATTTTTTCATTTACATTGCTCACTGTGAAATCCACCTCATATTAGGAAGATACCTCAAATTTTGCATACAGATATGGAAGGACATATTACCACTCAGATCATTGTATGTGTGCATGCAGTGGCTTGGTATTTTTTCATGTATCTCGCCATGAAATTTGATGCAAAGATTGACACCATTACAAAATAATATGTTCATTCGCTTGATTTTCCAATCCAAACAATATGATCTAAACAATACACAACCTATTGAGCAATACATAATGAAATTGAGCTAAGAAATACTAGACAACGTTGATGTCTTTAATATTTTAAACAACGTTGTTGTCTTGGGTATTGAAAAGTTTGATCAACCGTACTATGGCTTGGGTTTTGAATTTGTAATGTGATGTGCACTCTTCAAACACCATGATCACCACGATTTGCACACTTCATTTCAGATGAAGTCTTAGAAGGATCAAATGAACCCCATTGCCATGTTACCACAACTCTTCACACTCCGTCCCATTGAATCCATCGATTAAGCTATTAAACAAAGAATATTTGGAAAAAAATCGATCATGGCCCTTCTTAAAAAAAAAATGAAATTCCTACAATCAGCATCCACCCATTCAATCAAAATTAAATTCAAATGAAGACCTTCAATCAACCTTTAACTTTGAGATTAGTGCACAAAAGTGGTAGAATTGATCATAGCTTTTGAGTACATGACTTCTAAAAAAATTCCATGATATCATGAAATTTTGGAGTTGGAATACACCTCTCAATATCTAGTCCAAATATATCCAATTTTATACAAAATTGAGTCCTCTACAATAGTTCAAAACCTATCTTTTTGCAAATAATTGAAAACCTTTTCTCCTTGTCCCAATTGTTATTTATAATTACAAAAAGAAATGCCCAAAAAGGAGAGTTGTTGAAACAATGGTTGAGATCTTTGATTTTAGTTGGAAAGAATCCCTTTCTCTTCTTTGCTAGTGAAATCCCTTTGCTCCAAGAATTCTTTGCCTCATCGTTTCCACCAATCTCCACAACTAACCAATCAAAATAAAAATGTAAACCAATTAAAATGGAGAAAAGCTAACATTTCCAAAATTGTAAAAAAAAAACTAACCGATCCAAATTTAATTTAATAATTTAATAAAACCGAATCTATGTTTTCCCTTGCTTGCTTGTGATGAGAAGATTCAAAAAATTGATCTTCTATAATGAATTTGCAACAACAACCCACTTTGGACCAACAAAAACTCTCCAAAACAAACTCATAACATGATTTTTGGTTGCAAATTCGTAGTTGTAGATTATGTTTTTTTTTGAGTGGTTAATGACCAAATTTAGTCATAAAACCA